>JAITYZ010003492.1:0-12664 GCA_027744595.1 Paronellides praefectus | reverse complement strand
ATCTCTCTTATAAATGAATAAATAAATAAATAAATAAATATATATATAAATTGAAATGCATGAATGACATTTGAATAAAACTTTGATCAATTGAACTCTAATTTTTGTACAAATGTTTGTTGTATAAATTTCAGATGCCATTTCGTCGAATGGGCTGTAAAAAGTTCTCGGTTACTCAAATAAAGAAATCAGCCGTGTAGTGAAGCCTGCAACTTTCCATCCCTTTTTTTCTGTTTCTGCTGGCTACAACAATTCCATTTTTATTTTATTTTTATTTTGAGCGAAAACGAGAGCAACGAGATAAGCAGCCTTGTTTGAAAAACTAAATAAGAGGAGAATGGCGGCGTTGGGGAGAGGGGGCTGCTCCTCATCCATGGTCAGCGCGAGAAGCGTGATCATCATCATCACGATCGCTCTGACAATGCTACATGAAAGTTGGTCTCGGAGCATTTGCCCAACGGACAACGGGCAGAACAAGCCTTGTGAATGTGCAGCCAAAAAAGACGGTGTCGTGCTTACTTGTGAGGGAACAAAATTGCAAGATGTGGGCAATGCCATGAAATTCTTTCGCGAGCGTGAAGTAGTCATCAATTACCTAACCATTCGACAGTCCCACGTGGCCAGAATTCCTAATGGTTTTTTCATGAGTGAGCAAACCAATGCTTTTTTTCTTTGCACTTTTACTTATACTTTTCCAATACTGTTTTCCTCCATACAACAAACAATATGTACGATACGATATGCCAGGTCATCAATAATAAATTAAATACACACACACATACAATGCCTATCTACCTGCTTTCTAGTAGCAACATCATGAATTTGTTCCTTCCTTCTAAACTTTTTTCTCTTTATCTAGAAAACTTGTTTTTTAAAAATGTAACAAATTCGTCACACAAAAAAATACTAAACCATTCACATGACTTATATGAAACTAGAGAAGAGGTGGCAAACTGTCGTGGATTTTTTTTACAATGGACAAAAAAATGAAAAGCTATGTAGGTATTTCTTTGTTCCTTGGACAAAGTTTGATAATTCCACGACATGACAGCAGATACAGCTGAACTTAAAAAACAGCTTTAGGAAATGGAACGGGTATTTCAAAGGATTTTATCTTGAAACAAACTAGGTAGTTTCCTTCAAACATGTTAGAAGGTCCTTGTAAACCTGGTTGTGTTGTTGTGAACAAAGGGGAATGCATAAATTGTTAACAAGGAAGGAAAACAACACTTTTCAAAATGAAAACTGGACTTGTTTAATCTCTTGTGGTTTTTTTAACAACCCGTGTAACATAATATCTTTAATCCGTATTGTACAGTCTGGAGTCCAGACTCTGGACGCACACAATTAGAAACAGTCGAGATTTGTTGGTGATACATTATTTTTTGCTTTGTCCTTTCTTTTTTTTGTAGGTTTGGACATCCGGCATCTCATTGTGAGCAACACGGACCTGGCCGTGGTTGAGGAGTCGTCATTGAGCGCTTTGGAGAATAAACTGGAGCTACTTGATTTACCACAAAATCGAATCCAATTTATTCCCACTCCGGCACTGAAACACCTGCATGTCACACGGCTCCTCACACTCAACCATAACAACATCACCACAATTGGACCTAAGGCTTTCGAAGGAATGAAATCACTGGTGCGTTTGTACCTTTACGATAATAGGATTACCAGGATCGACCCACTGGCTTTTGTCGGGCTTGATAGGTTAGCCAACAAAAATAAAACAATTCCAAAAGTATATTATTTTGCTTTACATTCTTAATAAACAAGCGTCATGTTCATCAAAAAGCTGTTTTGTGTTGTGTAATCACCACCGTGGAAATTACACCTAGAGTGGAAAAATAGTTTATTTATATATCATTTATGCCAATATAAACATTACCGCACACTAAATTAAGTTTACACAGTTCGTTTCCCATATTACATAGCTATTTCCGTACTCAATCTGTGTTAAATGACTAATGCATAATGATTATTTTATTTTGGTGGTCACACACGTCCATCCCACACAGCCTGATGTTTCTCAATCTCGGAGGCAATCATTTGACATCTGTACCTACCGCGGCGATAAATAAGTTGGCCAACCTTTCAAACTTGGATCTTCAAGAGAACCGTATTCACACGATTTCCGAGAAGGATTTCATGGGGCTGAAAAACCTGGACTCTTTGAAACTCGCCCATAACTTTATCAAAGAACTTGGACATTTTGTTTTCAACCAGTTGACTAAAGTGAGTCAGTTGGATTTGGAAAGTAATCGGATTAGTTACTTGGACAAATATGCGTTTAGAGGCATCGAAGGTGCGAATATCTTATTTATTTTTGTAATCAAACAAAACTTGTGAGGATAAATACATATTATAGTACGCTTTCAGAAAATATTATTTTTGTGTGGATATATTTTATGTGCCTTATGTATGCAGATAGCTTGAAATGGCTTAAAATGGCAAACAACAGTATTAGCGAAATTCCTACTGAGGCCCTCAAGAATATGCACAAACTTCAAGAGTTTGACTTTAAGAGGAATAACATCACTGAAATCAAAGAGGATGCCTTTGCCATTTTCGGGAAAACTGTCAAGTTTGTTTATCTTCAAAACAACCAGTAAGTACTCAGATAAGTCAGCTGTTTGCTTTTATAATTTAATAAGATGTGTGGGCAGTAACAAATATAGCTAATTAAAATTAAACCCTACAAAAGACCTCCAACCTCTCTCTGCCCTTGCCTCCAACATTCCTTTCGATTAGCCATTAGCTAATTATTTAGAAGGTTCGTTACTACTCTCTGACGTGGGCGCTAAGAAAAGTACAACATGGCAACTCATTCAGCCCACTTAAATTCATAATATGGATGGTAGTACTATTAAAGCATTCAATTCACATTTAGCATCATCCTAGCAGCACTTTGTTTTAAGAGATTTTTTTTTCAAAAGAAAATGATTATGATGATCGTAGAACAAAAACCTAATGCTTAGAAAACCCCAAAACATTAAAAAACGGGTAATGACAAAGCGCTGTTAAAAGTTGTGTTTTTTTCTCGTAAACCAAATAACGCATAGATATACTTACATATACCTAGTTACAATCAGAAACAACGTGAGTAGAGGGAAAGCGGAGCAGAGCGGAAATAGTGTACGCCACTCTAAAACGAGCATGAAAATGAAAATAGTTTAGAACAGACGACGAAGACGACAACGAGAATGGAGATGATGATGATGATGACGATGAATGCCTTTTGCTCTAGTCGCAATGTTTGCACAATCTCTTTTTAGAAAATTGCATTTACTGTCGGAGAAATGGGACCACTTATTTTACAAGAATGAGATGAAGAGTGAACAGAAAAAAGGATTACATGTTGTATGGATACTACACACTTGCCTCGGATTTTTTTTTTCGTTTATGGTGGCTATAAGGCACGCCCTCCCCTCTTTTTAACAACAGGCAATGTCAAAGTAAGTACATGAGAGATCATCATCATTATCGTCATGCGTACAAGGACAGGACAATATATATTTTTTGCGTCTATAATGCAAAACTATTATGTTACATGAGTCATGAAAGGGAGAAAAACGAGCGTTTACAATAATAAAATATTAAATATACTTGGATAATAAAGAAGACGACAATTCATGCGAAAGGCAACCGGTAGAGTAGAGGTTATGCATAGGAGCTGACGACATGGAAGAAGACAAGCTGATATAATAAACTACGCTTGTTACATTAACTCAACTCACTTAAGTAAAGTGGGATGAAGATGAAGTTGATGATGAAGTAGATAGAGGAAAAATGGCAGAATAGAAAGTTGGATACATTTTATATGCCTATTCGTGTTACTGATGACGATGTGACAATGCTGATGCACACCTAAACAAAAAAAAATCTGGAAATACTTTTTTAAATCTATTATGTGTGCGGAAGTTGGAAAGTATTTTATAATGGCTCAAATTGACTGGCTGCTAAAAGTTGAGAGAGAGAGAGAGAGAAAGAGATGAAAGGATACTTTCCTCATCATGCAAGATGTGGAAAATTTGCTTAAGATATGCCAGGGAGAATGAGGAAAAGGAAGTAAAAATGATGATAGTGTGGGGATAATATAAGAAATGTATATAATTTGTCTACCTTTTCTCTTGTGTCTATAGGATCAGCTCACTTCCGCTAACTGTCTTTGGAGAAATGCATTCTTTGGATCATATTTTCTTGGGAAATAACAGACTCGAGCATTTGATGAGGGATGTGTTCCAACCCATCATTGACAACGTTCAGATTATCGACGTCCAAGGTAAAAGACAGATAGTTGGAACTAATGAAAAATATTGATGTATGTTTTTTCATGGGAAAAATTTTTGTGTGGAAGGAAACCGTTCCTTATTTTCGTCTTCTGATACTCTATTAAGCTAACCTCTTAACTGCCTTATAAAATGGTTGGGTTTAGTTTCCTTATGTGTTAGTTGTGCGAACATTGTTTTTGGTCGTTTTGCTAATGGAGCCTTTTTTGTAAAATCGTACCTCCTTCCCTTTTCCTATCTACTTCCCTACGTAAAAGAGAAAGTGGGAAAAGAAAAGCAGTTTCCGCTGAGCTGTTTGAGAGAAAGACTCAATGAGCTGTTTTCATTCTTTTCCACTCTGATTTTGGTCATAGTAGCGTTGGAAAAAAAAGAAGAGAGAAAAGTATTCATTAAAGTTCACTCCTGGGATGGCTTCATTACTCCGCTAAATGTTTTTCACCCATTTTTCTGTCTCTCTCTCTTTCCGTGATCCCTTCATTATTTAGTAAAATAGAGAGAACGAGATTACTTTTTTTTAAAGAAAATTGTTTTTTTCTCTTTCTCTTACTTCTTTTGCATTTTTCTCTGCATTTCTTCTCAAGAAAGTGAAAATATTCCACTTTATATATTTTTGCCTCGCTATTATTTTGTCTAACTGGCAGGTAACCAAATTTCTTTCAGTAACATTCTTACTGCAACATTTGATTCTCACATGACTATGACCCTTAGAGCCATTCCCAACAATTTATCATTTTTAATATTTTTGTTCCGTCTACTTTTACTTTTGGCAAGACCATTATTTTTTACTTCTTTTTGGGGGTGGGATACATGCATAATACATATGTGTTGATTTATTTCCTGTGCCAAATGCAATTTTTCATGAATAAATGAAAATGGACAGAAAAAGTGTAAAGATAATTCTGCCCGACTGAAAATAAATACATATATATATGTTTGTATGCATAAAAAACCTATGTTGTTTTCTTGTTTACCTAAAGGAAATCCACTAATCTGCGATTGTGAGCTGCTGTGGTACAAACAGTGGTTAAAAGTGAGCACCCACGACTCGGCCAGGGAAATTGCGCTAAAAACGCATTGCTGGACGAGGAAGCCAAATAATCATGAGTACAGCATTGGCAAAGTAAGTCATTCTTTTACCTGCTAATATACCACTTTTCTTTCAGTGTTTCATTAGAAAATGGGTCAAGTAAATTCAAACAGGCACAAAACAGCGTCAAAATTGTGTTTTGATTGCGTGAAAATACAATTTCCGTTCAAAATGCCTTCGCAACATGGATATCAGACAGGAAGTTACAGAGGAGTGTCGCAGTTGGTTATATGAAGGCTAAGGAGACCTATAGCGGAGCATATAATCTCTTGCAAAATACCTCACATTTTATTAAACCCTCATCATCATCAAAATGTGAGCAGAGTAGGGCCTAGTGGTTTCCAGTTTTTAACCGCCGCAACAACATGCACATTCCGAACTTGTTATTATTCTTTTCTAGTGGTGGTTGAAACAGCCAAAACAAAATCTGAAGAGCATGTAGTAATAATGGAAGGAGTGGGTAAAGTATTGGAATTGGAGCATTTAACATCCCCATTCTCGTTAGATTTTATTTTGTAAAATGTCATGGTTCACTACCACGTTTACCATGTTGTTTGTGGTAGGAAAAACTGGCTAACCAACTAACCTAACCAAAACCCACCATCATCATCACTACCAACAAAGTATCACCAAAAAAGTATCAGCAACGACTATTGTCGAATGTCTTCATTTTCACTTCACCAGTCGTCTCTTGCTAGTCATCGGCGTGCGAAACGGTGTGGTGGTGGAGGTGGCTTGTGCAATGTGGGCATCTATACAATAACACACTAAAAATAATGTTTCTGCATCAATTTACTCCCACAAGTCAACCTATATAGCTTCCATTCAACATATTTTTTTATTACTCCTTCTGTTTTAAATTCGTAGCTGCCTGTATAGTTCGCCCTTCATCACCCAAAACATATACAGGTTCCGCTTCTTCCTCCTCTCCTCTGTCTTGGCCGCAAGGGAAATACCACTTTAATCCAAGTCTATAAGTCTACCAGGTGTATATAAGTGGTAGCATTATTTCAATTGTCTCAGGTGACATAAAGATTTAAATTATTCCTAAGCACAAAATATGCTTATCCTATATCCTGCAATACAGGTCATTCCGTCCCTGTAGGGCACCTCCTTTTATTACGTGATGTGCATGATATTTTTTTATTATTCATATTATTATACGAGCTGCATTGCCACTTGCTTTACCTCTATACATCATGACTGCCAAAAGACGTAGCATGATGATGAGTAAAACACATAGCCGTTTTGGAGAGACCAGCTTCTCAATGTTTTGTGTGCATAGTCGGAAGAAAATGACAGAGGCACGAACGAAATAAAGCATAGGTACATAGTAAAAACTCACACAGTTGTATATCGACCTATAGTGCACTTTACTAACCAAAGATTTTCTCAGGATGCCCCAAAGATATGTCATGATAAAAATTTGCCAGCTCATAAATACGGCACAACAGAAGGTGTACAGAGGACAGAGACAGACAGAGAGCATGCATGCTGGCAGACCTTGGCTTGAATCGGTTTCTCGCTCTTTCTCTATTTCTGAACAAGCTATACCCAGGCTATATTTTCTTTTTCTTCCCATCTTGAATCATGACGATTGCGATTGTAAAAACGTCTTTTCCAACATTTTTACTCTTATAGCACGCCACAACTTTTACACGCTGACATATTTCGTTCGATTTGCAACTGTGCAAGTCTCACAGACTACTACGACGGAACAGACAAAAAGGTTGTTTTTTTAAATCTGGGTCCCATTTCTTGCTTTTTATACGTATCTTTTCCCTCCTCTTCCTTCGAATGACGTGTGAAATCTATTGGTAATGGTAGAATTTTTTATAGAAAACATGAGTAGAAAGTAGATAAAAGGAAAGCTCCTAAGAAAAGTTAAAGAGGAAGAATCTGCTAAGAGTATGAGGAAACCAATTTAAAATGATAAAAAAAATCTATTCCATCCTTCCTGTTTTGTACATGCAGACCTATTCACTATATCCTACCGATTCGGGGACAGTTACCCCAAAATCTCGAAACCCGAACAGAATATTTTCAGTCAAATTCGGCAGCAACCACCGAGAGAAAAATTTCAGGTACCTTAAATCAGAAGATCAAAATGCAAGTTGAAAATGTTGAATTTCAAAAGGAATTCACTTCTGTGTCTATTAATGTGGCTATAATAATATTACCTATGTAAGAAACGATAAAAGTCCAAGATAATCTAAAGAGTGGTAAATTAAAAAAAAGAAAGCAATTTTTATTCTTAAAAAAATATTGTTGGATTTTTTCCTGGGATTTTGTGGCTGAACTGCAATATAAATATCAGAGACGAAATCGAGTTTCAGGAGGTTAGGTTTAAAGTCCAAACTCGCAGTGGCGAGTCGCCACTGCTATCCAACCAGACATAGATTCTCATCTATTCATCCACGCACAACAACTGCTTCTCTGCCATGCACATAACCCTGTTCTACTTTGATCCTCAACGAAGCGAGAAATAAGTCAGTTGAAAATAATAATAAAAAAATCTGTTTCGTTTCATTTCACCATATCGTTCCACAGTAAGAATATAAGTACCTAGTTTCACGTTGTGACAAAGAAAGAATAGAAACGGAAATATGTACGTGATGTGCTATATATGCATCAGGAATCCTGATTCAGGATACCGAACCAACCAGCAGAATTCAATATGAATGGACTGAGTTTATTGTATTGGTGAAAAATGATGATATGATATTTTCTTAGAATTCCCGATTCGGGACCCTTAAAAACTAAAAAAAAGTAAAATTGGAAAAAGTATAAAGTAAAATCAAAATAAATCAGTGAAGGAAACTGTTTTATGTTCACCTGACTTGATTATTTGAGTCTTGACTTGACAAGGTTACAAGTGACAACTCAACTTATGTATGTAAAAAAAATAGGCCATAATGCAAGTTGACTTGTTCCTCCGTCCTTTCTTTTATCCTAACATCAAAGTAAAAGCACATCAGAACAAATCGAAATAGTAGGATGGGAAATAGACGCCGCCGCCGTACTCATCATTTATAACAAGTTGCCAATCTCTGGTTTATTTCTGCACAAAAAATATCATGGCTGTATGATGCTGATAGCTTGTAGTGGAAAGTAAAGTGGAAAAGACAGAGACTAGACTAGGCGGTAGACACCTTTCACCTTTTCACTTGAGTCGTCGTGGGAGAATAAGAGTTGTAGCCACTGCTGTTGCTCTGGTTCCATGAGAATGTTTTAAATGTACACCCCGGAGCCTATTTGTTGATGTAGCACACGTCTGACGTGACGACTTGTTCCAAATTTATTTCTTTGTTATGAATACAAATGTGTAAATTATTACAAGTTTACACATTTACAAGCTTTTCTCACCCCCGTCATACTACCATGGTTTTTGCGAAAAATGCAAATTCGTGATTATGATAATGATGACAGTTTCATGATGAACATGTGAACTCATATGTATGTATGTATTATGTTAACTTTATCTATTAAATTCCTTTTCCAGGCTCCACTTGAAAAGTCCTGTCCATCTGCAAACCGTGGCCCGCTACTCAAGGCAAATGGAAATAATTTCATCTGGCCAATTTTTGTCATCATTGTTACCATAACCACCACCACCACCTTAGACTCAATCTTTGGGTCATAATAGTTTTTTTTTCTCCAGAGGATTCAAATTCAAAATCATCGTCACTTTCATCGTACTACTGGTTTGTTCTTTGTCTGTTTGAGTGTATGAATTCTCTAGTTTTCTGCTGCATAATATACTGTGTTGTCGGAGTAATGAATGTGCAATGGAAAAGGGGTTTCTTGATCATTTGATCATCAAATAAACAAAATTGTTATGTATGTATAATAGATATACCTATACCTATGCAAATTGTGTCATATGTCATATTATAAATTTCATATGCCAAGTTTACTTTTGAAAAATACACTCAACAAAATATTCCGACATTTTAAAACATATCAGCAATTTTGATCATTATGTCAAGTATGTATATTGTTATTACTGTTATCAGAGTACTGCAATTATTGATTTAAGGTTGAAATATATAATGTATATTGTAAAGTTTAAAAAGTACACTATGTGTCGAGTGTACAATCAATGTTTTATAGTCTAACGTTCGAGCAGAATTTGATTGTGCTACTTTATTTTGCATTTTAGTGAGGTTATCAATCTCTGTTTGATTTTTAATAGCGAAAGGGATGACGTTGACAGAGCCCCTTTCCTTCACTTGCTTCCTCCCTGCATATTTTTTGTTTGTTGTATGCACTAATGTCCACATCGAGGATAAAATATGACAGCATCAAATACCCAGCTCTTGATCCCATTGTCACTCATTATTACACACATATCAACTCAAATATATTTAACATTATCATCCATTGCATTACACCTCATTATCGCAGCCGTCAGTTATCATTATTAACTTGTCACTTGACTTCGCACAAGCTCTCTCGCTCTCTTCTTTCTAAATCTATGCTGCTGGGAGTAAATAGAGATATTTTATATGATAATTAAGTATATATTTAGATTTTGGAGACACGCACTACATCACAAATAGCTACATTTGATTTCTTCTTTTAAAAAACATTTGCAGAAGAAGTTTATTATTAAAATACTTTAAAAAATAAAATATGTTAGCTCGACTTGTAGCTGCCTTTAAATATAACCAACTTTATGACTCTGTTAGCTGTGTTGCAAATTACTGATATCTCAAACTCAACTGACATATGTACACATTACAGAGAAAGTAATTATAAATATCATATCATTAGCCATGACTGTTAACTTAAGCAATTGCATTTGTGAATTTTTTAGATTATGACAGATATTAATATTACATATACATGACGGAAAAAAAACGAAGGAAGGATTATGTCATGGGTTTAATGAAAATATTCAAAATACAAATTAAAGAGAAATATCAGAATTTCATCTGATAGACGCCAGCCGATTGTCGTATTCACGAGTGTCATCTACTTTAACTGCTGGAGAAGAGAAAGTGCTTTCGTCTTCATATTCCCACAAACAAAACGTCGGTGTTTATAATGTAGTGTGGGAACTCATTATATTATGTAACCCGAGTAAAATGAATACTGACACACAATTTTATTCTATATTTTTTGTTAAGAGCAAGTGAAAAAAACCTGAAATTGAATAGATTCATGTTCAACATAGGCTTTCAAGTAACCCTTTTAAAAGTGCATCATTATTATTCTTATTGTTACTATTATCATGATTCTAGGTGAAAGGTTCTTGAATTTTGAATGGAATAGCCAGTGAAAAGAAGTGTACTCATACAAAAAGGAAAAAGTGAGCATTCAGTCGAGAGAGAGAGGAATACTACTTCTGGGAAGCAGACCACAAAGTCAAATTATTACTACAACATAATATTATGTCACAAAAAAAATTTCAACTTCCTATTAGTATCTTCCTTGTATATAATTACGTAAAGTCATTCAAAGCGAATGTAATGATCTCTCTAAAAAAATACATAAAACACATATTATACAAATGTGTATAATGATGATTCCGCAATTCAAATACAAAAAAAACTCTCAAACTCTTGAAAGATGAATACAACAAACCGTAACAAACAAACAACAAAGGTGAATGAAAAGAACGTTAACATAATAATAATTAGAACAACAAATTTATTTGAACACATCGTCGTCGTCGCAATACCTAGTCGTTTTCGTAGTGTAACCATCAATTTCTAGAAAATATTTTAGCTACTAGGTTAGTTCGTTCGTAGTAAAAATACTATCATGTAGTAGCAGATGAGTGGATGGAAGTTTCTCCATTTGCACTTTCCAAATATTTGCCTGTTTCATGCCTTTTGATATGCGGTTTTTGAAACTTGGAATTTGTTCATTCTTCATTGCGTGTGTAGTCGAATAGCAGAGTAGTTAACGCTCATTCCACCTTTCAATGTAACTATATATTCTCTGTACATACAAAAAACAAATTGTAACGAATGCACTAATGTTATAATGATATTTATTATAAGTCTCGTAATTACAAAAATATACAGAAATACCAAAAATCTGTTTGTTTTACTTGTGATTCATGTTATAAAAAAGATAACTTTAACTGGTCACCCTATCAACTATTTGATATTTATACAAAAATAATAAACACTTTCTATTTTTCTGCTTTTGTCGCTTGTCGCCAAGACAATTATAAATATGTATTGTAGAAGACAACAGCAAATTGTAGTAGTCTACAAATAGAAATAGTGGTAGTATAGGATTTCATCACGGTGCTTCATGTATTATTCAACAAACTTTGATTTGGGAATTTAAATGACCACTGATGTTTACAATCAATGGATGAGTTAACCTAACTGGTTAGAACTTGCACAAAAAACGTCAAATTTACTTTATATTTTTGGTATATTTATTAGCATTATGTTTTTATTGAAAATTTGAACTGCTCTCTTAACTAGCACCTCAACCGATAAAAGCGGAATTTCTTATATTTTTATATTGAAAAAGGGCATATAAAACAGTAATTATAGAATGGTCGTTGTCTAAAACAATAAAACTACAATCATAGGTGCTAGTTAGCAGAGCGGACAATGAAATAAATACACAAACCCACACATTTACAGAAGAGGATAGAATCCAAAATATTAAAAGGATAACTTTTGGATACCGACTTCATAAATTCGGAAGAAAGAAAAAAAACATTAGAAATTTTAAAACCGGTCTAAGCACATTTTAAAACAAGAAGAAAATATATAAAAAGAGTGTAAAAATTTTAATTTATAAAATAAATTGCCACACAACTATCTTTTATTTAAATATATACATATTTCTTGAAACACACAGGAGCGCAACAAAAGCTTCGCTTTCATTTGCATTTTTTAAAAAGAAAATTTGATGACAAGTTTAGAAAAAAAAAAGAAAAAAAAGGAAAATAAATTTCAGCTTAAACTACGAGATAACGCCAGAGCATGGTAACGCCAGACAGACGCACTTTCAAACTATACACATGTTGTTATTGAATTCAAATCATATCATAATTGTACCTAAGATTTTTAAAACGCACACTATACTTATTTGAATCTTTAAAGTTTTTGGTCAAGTGCATAAACTATTTAGTCAATTGTTGGTTGATTGATTGTCTTGTATATTTTAATTCTTGACCTCGGGGTCTTCACTATTCCCTTTGTTGTTAATATTATCTAAATATATTATGTCATTATACCACTTATGTATGTAAAAAAAATTATAGTATGTCAACTGCATAAATTTATAATTATGCCATATCATATGCATATCA
>JAITYZ010003491.1:0-11756 GCA_027744595.1 Paronellides praefectus | reverse complement strand
CATTATTTTTATCTAGTTTATTAGTTGGATAGATGCCATCAAGTAACAGTGTACATCCGTGGGAATTGTCAAAATAATTATTAATTAATTTACATCAGATTTTTTTCCCACTATGCCTTACACTAATTTTTTGCGGTTTTTATATTTTTTATTAACCCTTTCACAAAATACTTTTCGTTTTGTGCATAAACAGTTACCTATTTAAAAAATAAATGTTTTGGTTAAGCAGTTAAATTTTTAAGCTTATGAAAGCCGAAATAAACAAACTGTTATGTTATTGTTCGTAAGTACATATTTGCTGAAAGAAAAACTTTACGAAATAAATTACTTGAAATCACTCGAAATCATTTGCATATACCTTTGCTAATGCTAGTTTTTTGAGATACTTTTTTTTATAAAAGACTATATATCAAACGGAGTATAAAATAAGCGAAAGCTATCTAACCGAAAGATATCAGGTTTAATATGCACCTATTACACCAGGAGTTTAGATACAACTTACAAAGACAAAACAATATACGTATTCACTAAGTTTATTTATTTGACTATTTGCTTAATATTTAATATAAATCAGACATTAAGTTTGATAATCAAAAAGATAATTGTTATGCTGTTAACTATCTAGCTTATGGAACTCAGAAGTGCAGAACAGGTTGGGTCCTATATATTATATTAAAGCCCATTGATAGTCGCATTCAAAGCACACTCCTTTTGTTGGAAGCATCTCGTCATTACGAACACCTCGTTCTTTGCATTTTGGGCAAAACAAAACTTCTAATTTATTAATTAAATCGCTCGTAGTAGTTGACAAACGCGTTAAATTTAGCTCCTTAGCTTGTCTCTCCTTTTTTAAATTATCACAAAACAAATCTTCAATCGGCATCTTTACCTGCTTCGCTTCTGGACTAGTCACATCCGTGTTCCTAAACTGCTTACAATCACTTTGGTTCAGTTCTGCGTCTAAAATCTTGGGCTTGGTTGCTTCCCCCTGCCTCTTAGAATCACCTTTGTCATTGGTTTCAGGGAGCATTGCTTGATGTTTTGGCCCAAAGAAATTAGTTTTCATAGCAGAGGACATCAAATTTTTCTTACCAGTTGCTTTATTAGTGGGTTGAGTAGGAACACTCCCATTAGTCCTTTTACGAAGGAGGCGCTGCTTGAGTGTTTTTAATAACGACTTGCGTGCAGCATCCATTTCAGAGTCGTTGACTTGTTCAAGTCGACTTCAAAGCTATAATCAAAATTTAGTAAAACAAGGTCAAGAGTTCGTTACATGAATAGACTGTTGTAATAAGCTGGTGTTATGTAAATACACATGCAATATATTCACTAACGTGTAGTCGAAAAAATGCACGACAACGTTTAAGAATTTACAATAAACTATGGATAGCTTACCTTTCCGTTTAAAATTTAGTTGGGATGAATTCAAAGGACTTGTATCTTTTTGGTAGATATGATGTTCGTAATTGACTCTGATATAATCTCGTTAGTTCGTCAAAAATTCTGTTGCAAAAAGCATTGGTATGGTGAGATACGGTTTGAAATAAACTTACAAATGTCACATTCAACAAGCGATTTGCATCCAAATTAGACCCCTGATTACTCAGTAAATAGTGATTCCGTTCCTAGTGTACAAAATTAAACGTCCCTTTTAAAAACTATATTTACTTCATGATCGTTGAAAACGTCACCTTATTAAACTGTAACGGATCATGACCGAACACAACAATTCTAATTGATTTACTGTTAAATTATTGACAAATATTGAATGGGTAGAAGTTCTGTGTTGATAAGGTAAAAATCGTAAGATTTTACAAGGACAGCAATCTGTTAAAGGACAGCTTTAGGTTCAAAAATCGGGTTTTCATGGGTATCCCATTTGTTTCTTGGCTTAAAAACGCGTTAAAAACTTTTGAACTGACGAGCACATTTCTACGTAATATATATAACGCTGTCAATTAATATGACCTGGTCTGTACACGTTAAACAGGGACTGAATCTTTGCACTGAATTTTTCTAAAATGTAATCTTTTTTGGTAGTCGTGCACAAATAAAATTTTGATGTAATATTTTGTAGATTACCTTACACGTTCTCGTATTGCTGGTCAAGGCTCACTTTAATAAAATACTCAAGTAAACTATTTGGTTTGAGTGAACTTGCAATGACTATGCCAACCAGTTATTGAAATACGAAGCAAAAAACTTTTGAAAATGAATTGTTTAGTAATATATTAAAACCATAGATTATATTTTCTGATTTTCAGAACAATTTAAAAGGAGTGAACAACTCTCATTTAAAAAAAACTTTCTTCTTACATGTATCAATATTCTTTGAACTTGCACAGTGTCGACTATTTCAATTTCAAAATTTTAACGCTGAGTCTTTCTTTTTGAGTAGATGTTTACAAGTTGAACTTTTCACATCAATCTATTGCTGAATCGTCAGTGCTGACGATGGATGTCAAAATGGAGAATATTTTTAAACATCAAACTACTACTTTTTGGAGAAGCTAGTAATTGTTATTTAGTAAACTGGTATATTTGTGTTGCTCTTTAAACACTTCGACGTAACGTCAGGTGACAGAGTTTCAATTTTAAAATTACATTTAAGGTTAAAAAGCTTCATGTGTGCCAATTCTGAGAGTGTTTGAACTTTTAAAATGAACTTTGGGTTGATGTCAATTTTATTGATTCAGACATTTCATATTTCGTCTTGAATTGAAAAAAAAATATTTACCACCACGTTAAACAATTTTTCTGCTATACTCGTACATTTATGAAGAAAAGAAACTACCTAGGTAAGTAACATAGTAACCTATGTTTTTGCGTTCCCCGAATGAGTACGTACACATTTATCGTTATGGTTTCCTAAATGGTATTTTTTAGTGTTAATCATACATATAAAGAAAACTAAAAAATACATGACGTTGTGTGTAACGAAATAATTTTTTTTTAAGATTAAACCTTATAATATTTTTTTCTTTAGGTACATTTTTTTATATTTACAAAGTTTAAATCTCATAATGATTTTTTTAAAGTTTAAACCTTAAAATATTTTTTTAAAGTTTAAACCTTAAAATATTTTTTTTTTCTTTTTTCAGGTTCACGTTTTTAATATTTACAAAGTTTAAACCTCTTAATAAATTTTTTCTTCTTTTTTTAGGTTCAGTTTTTATATGTACAAAGTTTAAACGAAATAAAGAAAATTTTGGCCAAAAAATAACTACGAAACACAATTCTTCTATTCTGATTCAGACTGGCGCCTGCATACTAAACACTTTTACAGGCGCCTATGTAAAATGCTCCCGTTTTCGTACTGTTAATGAGAAGTAACAATAAACGGTTATTGACCTGGGTGGAAATTTCTCTAAAATATCTTGTTCAGGTTTGAATATTTGCAAAGCAACACAAAGTAATGATAATTTAAAATGGAGTTGTTCATGTTTCCACCAAAGACTAGTGTAAGTAATTTGTCGAATGTAATAATGCTTAAGAGTAAATGCGACTGGGGTGATCAAATGTAAATGTCAACTTTACACATAGTAAGTCTACTAAAACATATTGTATAATTTACGTAGGCTGAAGCTTTGGCTGCAGGTTGAGTCAATTAAAAATGATTTACTTATTCGCGGTATCATTTATTACTGCTATGTCCTTTGGTCTAACTGACTTAAATTCTTGTTAATATTTGAAAGGTCACTATAATAATAATTAGTAATACGGAAATGAACTTTGGTATAACTCTTACCGTTATATTATCAATGTACCAACATATTATTATCTATTACAGTCAACGACTTGGAAAAAATGTGACACGTTTGAAATTTGTTAAAAAAATTTAAATGTTTTAATATATATCCTGTATTATAAAATTCCTTATTTCAAAAACATCTTATGAAAGAGTGGAATATTAAGACGAAATTTCATTAAACAATCTGACAAAAAACCGTAAAATTGATTAGCTGTTTTCATTATTTTTTTCTGAAATAAATTCTCCAAAAACCATAAAAGTTGAGTGGCTGATTTCATTTCGTTTTTCTGAAATAAAATTTTGGATAAGCAACTAAAATTCAGGAGCTGCTTTCTTTAATTTTTTCTGAAATAAATTTTCCAAAAACCATAAGAATTGAGAAGCATGTCCATTTGCAAAGCAATTACAGTCTATTGTAGACAGAAATGATTTTATTAACATGAAACGAACCAATTACCATTTTTGGGCCGAGCCGAAAGTAACCCCAAAACGCAATATTACTATTAAAAACATCTTTCTTGACCCTTTCATCAGAATGTTTTACTTATCTGCCAAGCAGCTTTAGTACTGACTTTGCCCAGGTCGACTGGCAATCGTCCTGTCTATATTATGTTTAGTATACGGATTCGTTGGTCATGTCTCAGAACCCTGTAAATTTTTAACCACTGTTTCGACTTTGAATTATCTTTCATAAAAATTTTACGTCTTTGCCACCTTTCAGCTTCGTGTTTACTGCAGTTTATAATTTATAAGCAGGTTTCCATTTCTTACAGACGACGTAACACAAAAGACACGTTTACTTTGATTTTGTACCATATAACGCATATACCGAGCCATACATTCTTCCGTTGTGCTAGACTTAGCTCTAGTGAAATTATACTCAAACATAAAGCTACTGCAAAGATATAAATGTAAAAAATTGTTTGAACATTGGATTTCAACGATAGTGGTTTATCCGGTCCTTGGTCAATTTCGTAAAAAGGCGTAGCTTGTAATCTGTCACGATGTTGTTTGTGTAATCCATAAATCTTTACAATCTGTTTATATAACCCGTTTTCAATTAGCCCAACAAAATTTCTGGGAACATTGGATCCAGTCGAAGGTTCAAAAATCCACGCTGCATTGCTTTCCATTAGAACTTGAGTTCCTTTGAAAAATGTCTTTGTTGGGTACTTTTCTGACAGGTAATGGTATTCCTCTTCAATAACACGCGTTTCCCCAACCAAAACGTTTTTGTCGCTGCAATTAGCTACCTCCATTTCCATTGCAGCAAGGTATGACTGTCTAGTTTGGTTCGTATTTCGTGGAATCCAGTAATATGATGCCTCCACCAAGTCGTCAAGAAGATTGAAATACTTCTTGAAACCTTTGTAAAACGGCATTTTCCATTGTATCATGTATCTAAATATTAAGTCAGAAAGTAAACTCTTATGTCGTATGTACAAAAGGCGAAGAAATGTTGGTTTACAGTTAAGGTTGTCGTATTCAGAAAGTCCTTTTCCAGTTACGTTCAATTTGACTGGTCTGGCAAAATGTTGCATCTGTGCCCATTTTGATTGACATTTCATATTCATGGTCGAATAAATCTTTACTTGCTCACCTGAACGATTATTTGTAAAGTTATAAAAGGAGATTAACGGAGTGGACTTTGTCGGTGGGGCAATTGCACCCTCCGTCACTATTCCTCTGTAAGCATTCGTAAGTACTAATGCAACAAGCAACCAAGCTGCTAAAATAGGTTTGAGGGCGGAATATATTGTCAAATACGAAGGTAGTGCAGGACCATTTTCAAGGAGTACCTTAACAGCATACAAAATTGGAGAAAAGCCCTTTGTCCATAAATTTTTAGTTTTGTACAGTGCAGGATACGCAATAGCCCAGAGTGCAACCAGACACACAGCCATGCCAAACCACAAGTTGTTTTTAAAGGGCTTCATGTAGTAACGGAAACTAATATGTTCAGTGGAGTAACAAGTAAGGAACGTATATCCTTCGGATTCCACAAACACAAACCGACCATTGTGGTCAAGTGACGAGTGAGGCTCCAGACGGATACCTTTAGTAAATTTAGGGCCAATATATTTGTGTTGACTTTCATTTAAAACCATAAATGTTGTATTTCTTCCCGAAACTGCCATTAGTAAGTTTGCAATCACAGTTTCAGATTTTATTTTGGACTTTCTTGGTATTCGAAACACGTTAAAAGTGCTGTTATAAACTTGGTAGTTGCTAACATCCATGTCAGGATCGTCACCCTTATTTATCCAAAGTAAAGGCTGGCCATACTTCTCTACAGCCTCGGTAAACAAATTGTTGTCTAGCAAGTTAATGGTATGATGTTTTCCCGAATACAGCAGAGTTGGGTTGGGAGAACAAAAAAAGCAAAAATAAATATGCTCACATCTTCCTAATTTGTATGACTCTAGTTTTGATAATTGGTGTGCAAAACACCTAAGAACACCGACATTATTAGTGTAAAACCTTGCATTCAATTGGTAAATATACCACTCTGACGACTTTAAAGCGATGGTGAAATTGTGAACATCGTTTAAATTTCTATTCTGTTTAACCATCTCAATAAAAACGACTTTTGTCGCTCTGCACCCTTCATCCCATCTTAACCTTATCTGTTTCATTACACTAATTATGGGAAGAAACCAGAAGGTCGTTTTCTTGGATTCATTTTGCAGCTTCCAATATAGGTGGGAGTAGAGAACGACACTGTAAGAGCAGTTTTGTTTAGTCGTGGTCGATCGCAACTTGAATTCGTCATTTACCAAAAACTGATCGCTTCCGGTGAAACGAAAATACTTATTTAGCATGTTGGACTTGTATGCTGAAAACGATGGTTTGTGTTTAGAAGAGAACATCGATCGATTAAAATGACGAATGTACAAACGAAGTATTGTTATTGTTTTGTTGAGTTCAAGCTTCAAATTAGGATTATCCATATCGTGAGAATAGTGAACATTTTGAGACACTACGAGCACATTTGAACAACTGATTGGATTTAAAATGGTCCCAAAGCCTGTAATGTATTCCGCCGGAATATCGTTCGGTGGTTGCAAACCCTTTGTGATCTGTTGCATAAAAACGGAAGTAAAGGATAAAATGTTTACCATTCTATTAATTAGCGACATTTTTTGACAAGGTGTTGAATGTTTTTCATGTGTTTTTTATATGAATAAATTGTGTAGTTTTCCTGTGCTTTATTAAATAGGATACGCTAATTACTATCTGGAACAGTTAAGTTTAATTTTTACAAGTAGTTGTCTTTACTGTTTACGTCTGACACTGCAGTAAGTATTCTGGTTTAATGCAGTAGACCAAAAATAAGACTTATTTGAAATGCATGTGTTTCGTCTTCAGAATCTGTTCTTTCACTTAAAAACTTGTACGTGGTAGGTTCCGACAGAGCTGAATAATTGAGAACAAGAACCTTAGTTTCTTTTCAGTAGAGAATGCAAATTTCTGTTTTAAAGGTACTTTCCTTTCTTTTATGCAACGACAAGGGACAACGACTAATACTTATAATGTTATAACAAAAGGAAAAGAATATTTAACTTGAAACTAAACACCTGAGTTTCAAGTAATGTTGTTTTATAGATTGAAAGTATCAGGTTTAAGGTACATTTTTTGTTGTGGACGACAACAAAAGTGTGACGATAGTTAGATCGATCGATCGATCTTTTCTATTTTATTAATATTAAGTTTTGGTACCTCTGATTATTTCCTCTGAAAGTTTTCTTGTTGTTTAGACGCAATAGAATGTTTTATTACTTAAGTATGCATCTGTAACTTCAGCGCTTCATTAAGAGTTCCAAACTGTAAGTCCTCAACGTCCGTATACCTGCTGTATAACCCGTTCGGCTAGCTGCTAAAACAAATGACATTAGTTTGTCCCTAACACCAATTGCTCTTGACTCATAGACTAGTAAATGTCATCATGCTGCGCATGGAGCAATTATTAAGTAGCTTAAGCTGCTTTATAACTAGTTAATTTATTCAATTATTGATCAATAAAAACATATACATCCGGAATGTTACAAGGGGAAAAATTGTTAAAAATAAATTATTTCGTCCAGCTCTTTCTGTGCCGGTAAAGTACCCAATATTGAAGTGGCATTACCACGCATAATTGCTAAACTAACGCGCTGGAGGAGGTTAGATGTAGCTCTAACCTCGCCAGTCAAAGACACGATACGATGACCTATTTCTTGCGTAAGAAGAAGGGCTCCGGAATTTACCACAGTCTCTATAGCGAATGGAACGAAGTGGAACTTGTCCACAAGCTTGTCATACTTCCTAGGTATACCACTGGAAGCTGTGACTGCTACCGCGCCGCACCTGACTGAGGTAGCTCCCAAATGAGAGAGGGCAAAAGTATCCGCACATGTGAAGTCCCAAACCAAGGATTTACCTCGCGACCATGGGACAAGTGTTATTCCGTCCGGACGCTTCCCATCCTCCCTGAATATCCCACTGGTTCCCGAATATTTGCCAAACCCGCAAAGCGGAGAGCACGAGCAGTGACGTCGTTTGCGCTCTCGTGCTGTACTCGCCGGCCGGCGATACGTAGGCAGTGGAGACCATGCAACCCTTTCGAGGTGACAGTAACTCCACAAGGACAAGTGTGATGCTGACAAATGCCACAACAAAGCCGAAGAGCGCAGTCAATCCTAAAACTTTCGTTGGAGAGGAGCGTGCCAAGTTGTGGGATGGCTGTGCTTGGAGCCAAGCACTCGTGTCCCGATGCGTGTCCGCAAGGAGACGAGCCTGGTCTTGTGGGTAAGTAGCAGCGTATATTGCACCACCTGATCAACCTGTGGAGCCTTCCACCAACCTGTGGCTTTATAATTTTTCTGTCCGTAAATAAAAAGATGCTACAAAATAAATAAACACAGATGCCCTGAAAATTTTAAGATGATGTTCAAATGAATATTTACGTGAGGAAAATGATTTGTTTGCTCATGTAACTAAATAGAGAAGAAAGCAGAAAGTCCACATGATGGTGGTATCAAAATGTTCAGACTTAATTGTTTTTTTCTAATCCCGCTGAATTCGCAGTGTGTCCCATAGATACATTTAAGACCTTTTGCAAAAATATTTCACATAGACTTGAGGCTTTTATTAAATGTAATAAGGTGTACTTATAAGCCAGCAACAGCAGCGTACAATATTACACGGAAACAGAAAGCCTTTATGAAGCAAAATATGCTTCAATTCCAGCACGGCAGCCACAAATATTTGGAACAGGATTCGCTGATTGGTGGCATTATTACAACGGTGTTAGGTGATCACCAATTCCATAACTTCATTAACGAAACGGTGGATTATAGCCATTGTTTTGAAGGGGTAACTCTCCCACCATGGTCGAAGGCCTTCATAATCCTTATGCTGTCACTCATTTGTATGCTAACGTACGGGCTCGATTACGCCATCGCGTATTTTAAGTTGGAATCATTTATCATTGTGATTCCAATGAATGATTTTCCTGTTTGGGAGGGTATCGTTAGTTGGTCTGGCAATTGATGGGGCAAAATAGGACTTGCTACCATCTGCAGAGAAAATAAGTATATTCCGCGGGAGGGATTCAACACATGCATCCTTGGTCCACTCAAGATGGAGGCTGTAACCCCTGTATGCTTAACTATAAACCAACATTTGAATGGGAAATTTAACATTTTGGGAATAGATGCGAATTCTGGCTATTTGGCAGCTCGATGAACATGCAAACTTAAACGTTACATGTTGTATTATTTTTTATTCCAGAGAAATTATTGGGAAATCACTTAATAAGTTGCGACAAAGAGGAATTCTTCTAGTTTGGAAACATGTTAAGATCCTTTTTATTATATTTCGAAACAGTTCTACATATAACTTACCGCGTCTATGGGCGCCTGGTGACCCGAATCTCTTCTTCTGTCGCAACAAATTGGTCATCGAATCGTGTCCATGACTGACAAAATCAGAGCCAAGTCGGCTCCTCCAGGGCAGTAGTTTACCAAATATTGATCGGCTTCAGGGGAGTCATAGAGGACCGAGATATCTTCATGTTTATAACCATTCGAGGTTGCGAAACTCAGTACGATGACGTTGAAGACATCGGAATTATTTCTTGTAGCAACACGTGCAGAGCATGCCATTCTGGACTTAAATGTTGTCATGAAGAACTGGAGGAAGGAAGGACACAAAATTGCGTTTCCTGCATATGTATTTATTTATTTATTTATTAAAGATCAACAAAGGTATCATACGCAGTTATGTTACAAGTTGGTATAACTGATATATCTGCATAATGCAACAGGATATTCCACACTATCTACCAGAAGCGGCTGAATTAATGGAGGAAGAATTTCTGCCGATTTAAAACAAGAATCAACGGCAGCACCGTCCCGAGCACGTTTCTAAAATTCTACAATGTTTGAATTATTCAATTTCAAGAAAAATAAAATAGCACCATTTCAAAGGAGAAGAAGAAACCTATAACAACCCTAAAAAGGTGTTCCGGCGAGCTTTTGTAATAAAGTACGGAAATAATTTTTTGACAAATAAACTAGTTTTTGAAAACAAAATGAAATCATCCACTAATGAACGAACAATAGGTTAATCAAGTGGACTTGTTAGAGAAGGATCTCGATCAGTGATAATGATCCGCTGTGGGGCCAGTCTCCTAAAACGTGCACATGTCGCCAGAAGCCAAGTGCGGGTTCCGAGAACTCTTTTGTAGAGTGGACTACAACAGATTCTCGGTGTCACCAACATAGGTTGTCACGCCCATCTTGTCGTGAGTTGCTGAGATTTTTTACGTTAAGTTAATAAATAAAAGGGCGTAAGCAAGTAAAGTTTGATTCAGGTCATCGGTTAAATCGTAATTAAGCAGAATGGCAGAATTACCGAGTTACAATTGCATGCTGCAGAGCTTGCCAACGCTTTGGACGAGAACAAACAGCTTGTTTTGATTGAGGTGATTTTAGTCCTACCTCCGTAATATGATATCTCAGTCCAGACAAATGTCCAGGTCGATCTACGGGGCGTGCGCCATCGACTAACACATTGTGTACATGACCATTTGAAGATCTCAGTATCGTGGATTTTTTATTTTTCTCGAACTGTTGTTCTTTTGTTCTTTGTCGAACTCCAGGACCGGACAGAAACCATACCCAATTTGTATAAGCTTTGCCATACCTAAAGTTTTAATTTCTGTTTCGAATGACGTATTGGACTTTGATATCGGTTAAACCAATTAATTGCAATAAATTATGAGATTTCAGCTTACGCTAGTGGCGTAACTATCACGTTTCTGAAAAGCAAAAGGCTCTATTCCATGCATCTTTTAATTTGCTATTGGCCTTTAACAATAAATCAAAAAATCCAAGGAGGTAAAAAATTACTTGCTTGTTCCGTTAATTGTTAATTTAAGATGTTTTCTACATCATATTATGGGTATATGTATTATTAATATATATCATATCGAAACTATTATAGTTTAGTTTTCTTTGAATTTTTCCAGGATTTCAGTACTACTGCCTCCTTTCCTTCTTCTTTTCCCTCATTGCATATTATTCGGAATTTTTTAAATATTACACCTTTTAATGTTTAGGTTTAAAAACCAGTGCATCATATAAACAAATTATGCAAGTGAAACAAAAAACTAAAACAATAATAAGCTACAACGATAAACTTCCCACAATATAGTCTTTTATTAAGTCACCCAAGCATCAATTCATTAAACTGAAATTTTAACAATGTTAAACAAAATCTAATTCACACGCACGCTTAACCACGAGACTTTCATGTATCTATCATATTTTGCCTTCCACTCAAAATCTCACCCTCATAACCTCAGTTTGCTGGTTTGTCGTTTTTTTATTCGACGCATTTCTTTCATGAACAATCTCGATTCATCCACAATCCACATACACAATATCATACATAAATAATTCTACATTATAATTTGCAAACGGTCTCCATCTCTGAAGGGTCTTAAATTATTAGAAGCACT
>JAITYZ010003490.1:0-12340 GCA_027744595.1 Paronellides praefectus | reverse complement strand
AGATTTTAGCAGCGCAAAAAAGTTATTGCGTTCGGATTTTAAGGGCCCAAAAAAGTTATTGCGTTCAGATTTTAGTGGCGCAAAGTAGATATTGCGTTAAGATCGCTCGCTAACGATATGACATACATATATGTCTCTGTGTAAAAGTTGATGAACTTTAGGAATTCATTTTCCGTGATCGATTTAGCAATTTAATGAAATGTCAACTGTAATGATGATGGCTCCATATAGCTTTCTTAGCAGAAGACGAGTAGATAGAAAAGAAGAAAGTGCAGGCAGTCGTTTTGCATTCTGGGTTCCAATTCCAATGAATCCTATAGCTTAACAAAAGGCATTAAAGTTGTCATTGTGTCATCTCATTGTATTGATGTGGGATAAAGCAATCCTGATGGAGGTTAAGCAGCAAAATCTTCTTTTTTTGTGCGAAAACTCAATTCATAATAATATGAACATAAGAAAACGTGCATCAAAGTCATCATCATAGCCTCACATATTTATATGGCCAAACTACTATTGGAATTTCTCTGTTTCTAAATAAATATCCCTTTTTAATACTATCTTTCAGCAGAATTGTAACTACTATGATTACTACCATTATCATCATCATGACTGTTATGAGAAGGGGAAAGGAAAATGTCACGCACAAAATAGGACAATGCCGTATGAACGAGTTCCTTGAGACCTATTTTCTCGTTTGTGCCATTTTGTGCTCACCGGTATCATTCCACCCATTTTATTATAAGTTATAGAACAGAGGACAATTGTAGTAACGTAAATAGCTATCTTTCATCCACATACCAACATAGGTGATCAAATGGAACAGAAAAAAATGTAACATTTCCAATGTACGATATGAGAACAATGGAAATGATTTGAATGGAAATTTTGAACACAGCCGGTATTAATGTACATAACTCGAGATTGTAGGTGCAACATCGTCATCATCATTGTTATTATTATTACTATTATTATTATCGTCAAAAGATTGAGACACATAATGTATGCATGTGCCCAGTGCTCACACTAAAACTGGCAATTTGTGAGACCGTTACTCTTGTAATGATTATTTCCTCTTCGGTCTTTTGTACACTTTGAAAGAAAACAACAACCCCTTCTCTGGTAGGTTAGTACAAAGGAATTTAAAAGAAGAAGCATGATTGCATTTTTAACATGCAATGCATATACTCTGTGAGTACTTTATAGCTTGGTTTGAAATGAAAATGGAACAATAGTAAACTCTTACATAAATAACTACCTTGATACATAGATAAATTCCTTGTTTTTTATGTTAGTTGTTTGTGGCTATAGATCCGCGATATTCTAGACATAAATACCTGTGCACAATTTTCTTCTTCTTATTTTCAATTGGACGAAATGAAAACTCATGAGAAAATTGTGGGCGAGAGGGTAGCTAATCCGACTTTGGCTAAACAACTTGTCAGTATACATAGATAATTTTGCTTTTGGTCGGTAAATCGGACTAACAAGTTATGTTGTTACGTATGTATGCAATTCAAAATGCATGGGCATCCGGCTTCTTTATTCATTCATTCGTTTTCTTTTCTTGAGCCAAAAAGGAAAAGAAAACTGTTCATCGAATTGTTGAGCAAGCATCAAGTTGCATAAATAAGTATACAAGATAGACTAGATTGTCTTATCAAAAAAATAAAAGACTGAGGAGCAACAGCTCATCATTTTATAATATCTCCCAATTATTTCTCATTTTCCCTCGCTTTTCTTTCTCATTCTTTACGACAGACATGAATCACTAGCACAAATTCTGTTCTAGACACATACCTACATACATATATGTATATGTATCCAGAATAAATTTATCTTGATGACCCCATAAAAATTAAAAGGGAGACAAAGTCAAATTGCGACTTGTATATATATTCTTGCGCTATACACTTTGTATACATGAATGTATATGTATATGCAGTTATGTAGTAATTTTATCTAAAAGTTGCAATGATAACCCGGACATAGCTCTTCTGATGTTGTTAAATATTTGTAACCGCACTTATATTGCTTCCTCAACGTTATACCATATACACTGTATGTTCTAATTTACTGATACAAACAAATTCGTACGTCTCCCAAAAACCCTAGCAGCAGTGTCAGAACAACATCAAGTCTAATAGTTGAGTTAGTCAAGTCAATGGCGAAAGTTAGTTTTCTTGCCACATTATGAATCTCACAAGAGAGGTTTGGCATTTTTTTCTTCCCTTTTTACTCCTCCCTCGTGTACAACACACCCTCCCTTGTTAAGCATTCACAGAAGACCGACAATCTTTTTTAAATGATACAACATTTCTCTCGGATTTGTCCGTCCGTCCGTACGGCCGTATGTCACGCAATAGATCACATAGACCGTAATGTCTATAGTGCAGGAAAATTGGTTCATCAAAGTGATTTGATTTTTTGTGTTAAAAACGAAAATGATACCGGCTAGTCTACGCCACCCATGTCAGATAAGAAGGAATAACACGAGAATGCTTAGTTAATATACATGTCTACTTTGTTTCTCTATTCCGATGTACGCACATAATCAACGGCAAGATTTTTTCCCAGTGTCGAGCCACCATACATATACATGCACAGTTTTTTATATAATGTTAGGTTTTTGCTTGTTATATATATATATGTATGTTAGAAAATCTAGTCACTGCACTGGTAAGGCCAGAATAAGGAGGAAATTATGCAACACTAGTCCAGTTTAAAGCAAACCAACACACTGAAGCAAATAAATTATCCACAAGGAAAAAAAGAGGCAAAGGAAAGGAGCAAGAAAAACAACAACAATTTTTTCTCTTCTACTTTCTCTACTTATATGTATTCATGAAATGCAAATGTTTAAAACTTTTCTTCTTTTCACTTTCTTCCTCTCTGGCACTTTATAATGCGTAACTTCCTTGGCTAATGGGTGCCATTATGTATGCCTTTATATGAACATGTATGTGTGTGTGTGTGCGCGCTATATTATGTACAAGCTATTCGATAGGACACGAAGAAGCAAGAAATGAATGAAAATCTTCGCTCTATTCCAAATTTTACATCTTGTATTCATTTTACATGTATGTATGTAGTCGGCCTGTTCTATACTGTTGTGTTTGTAGGAAAAAGATTATACACATTATTAAGCCGCAATGCAAGCTGAGGCTTTATCATACCGTATACAAATGCGGAGGCAAAATGTTGTCGGTCTGCCCGACTGCCAAGGGGATAAACTATAATAATGTGAGAAGCCAAACATTGTTTTTAAACCATATAAATGACGTTAAAGTCCATGGTACAATATCAACATATTGTCAGATATATCATTACCTATTACCTCTGAACCTCTAAAACCACATACCTGCGCCTCACGCTAAGCTTTAACCTAAAGCTGAGCTTGGGGCGCAGGTATGTGGTTTTTAGAGGTTCAGAGGTAATAGGTAAGGATATATCTGTCTATAATTTAAATAAAAATATGAGTTAGACAAAAAATGACAAGGAGCATTAAATCCACGCATATCGATAGTGTTTATATTAGACTAAAGTTTTAAAATCCTGGAAATTTTATAACGAAAAAACTATTGATGATGCTACGACTAGTGTAAAGTATATAAGCTGCAATGAAATGTCAAAAGAATTATCACATAAATTTGACGATTACACGAATAAGTTGAGAATAGAATAAAACAGCGTATTTTATGATCCCTTATTAGCTTCACACCACTAAACATAATACACTGGTCCTTTCCTATACTCCAATTTACTGAATTTATTATTTGTATAAATATTATATGTAAACTTGTGGTGATGGTTGATATGTGTGTATGGCGGTGTTAAGATGAAGCAATAAATGGTTATGGCTTTGTTCACTTTTGTTGCGGTGTTGTTGTCTGGTGGTGGCTTACTTCGCTTGCTTGGCTGTTGTGGTGGTATTGCTGCGTGGTTCTTTCATTTTTTATACTTTCCCAGGGTGGCTGATAGCATGTATGGATGTAAATTCATTTCGTGGATGGGACGAAAGAAATAGTTTTAATGGATTAGGTTAATTTTTCCTTAAGCTTTGCAGTATATCACAGCACATGTATATACGTGGTATATATGTAGGTAGGTATATCCATATACGCATACCTGCTGTAGGATTATGTAATTAACTTTTGGAAGTTTAGTGAATTCTGCCTATAAGCAAGTCTGCAAAAGAATACTCGAGGATATGAAAAAGAAAGTGTGAAGGAGAAAACGTTGGTGGGAGAAAGCAGATATCTTTCAAACAGCGTTCATGACCCTAGTATTTATATTTGTATAAAAGTTTTTGGGTTGGTTGGAGGCAAAACCAGCTCAGCACTTTATCTCATAATTACTCTCCTTTGAAAGCCGCTATAATTACCGGAGGAAGATAAACACTTTAGATAAGTCAATTACTACTTGCCTCGGAAATTAAAAGTGAAAACTTAATTTGTCATACTTTAAAAAGCTATTATTTTTGTTGATGATCAAGATTAAATCTTGTGTACAGTGATTATCTTTGCAGAAAATAAACCTCACTTTCATGATAATGCCTATCAAAATAGCTAAAATGATTGTTTTGCTCACAATTATTTATCTAATGAAAAGGAATAGTAAAACAAAAACTTGTTTTGTTATTTGAGAGAGAGAGGGAACAATGGAATAGTGCATTGCTCCGCAAATGTAGGTTGTTTAAAGCAGGTCAAAAGGATTCAAAATGGACGCTAGTTTTTATGCCTTGTGATAGTTATGATGATCCTAAAAACAATTCGACAACGATGGTTTAAACGTGCTTTTAAAAAAAACGATGAAAAAAATTTCAATGTTTTCATCATTTCTGGAAGTGGTAAGCAAGTAAGTTGAGTTGAAACGTTAAGTTTTTAAAAAGAAACAATGCAATCTAATAAATTTTTCGCTAAAGTAATATATTTTTTGGTTGCAAAAGAAATGCACACACAAACGAAAAGAGTTTTTTTGCTATCCTCTTGAAAATATGTTTTCTATACCTGTAAAACAATAAGCAATAAATTTTAGGTTTAAAATTGTATTGATTTCTGTTTTCGCGTCTACCCAATTCCAAGCTAAATGCACCCTTGTCGCAGTCTGAGTTTGTTGTCACATTATCTCTCTTGAGAGAGATGATACTGTGTGTACTTATTACTCCACTTGACACATACATTCGTGTGTAGGGAATGTGTGTGTGTGTAACACTCAAATTTCTACAGATATTGAGGGGAAAAGGTTATATTATGAGTAGTGGAAAGAAAGTGAGATGAAAACCATATTGGTTTAAGTTGTCTCATGAGGATAAAAAAAATAATTGATTAGTAAAGGTACAATCCGTCATATAAGCTATTGAGCAATAGAAGATAAAAAAAATATGTTTCAACTTGCTATTGATTTTTTTAAGACGAGGAAAAGTAGTAATGATGATAGCACAGAGATATATATTTTTCTCTCCAATGATTACCAATGGACCAACTTATCATCACTCACTCGCATTTTCAAGCACAAAACTACATACGTACTGCCATTTCACTTGGCAGAGGAATCATGTTCATATGAATTATTATAGACGAGAAAAAAAATATATTCTGCTTATGTGAACGAGCGCACATACATAAAAAATATATTGAGATGTATGTAGTATATATATATATGTCTCTACTAACTTAAATGGCCGTTATATCGGTCTGACCTTACACATTTTCGTCACCTTTTTTATTAATCTCCAGTTGGTCGGATTGTAAGACATATTCTAGAAAAATGTAAGAAATATGACGGAGATAAATCCATTTCAAATGATTCTTTTCCAACCTTTTGGGATGAAAAGTTCCAATAAATATTTATATGTGTGTGTGTTATACTACTTTTTTTCCTTTTCACCAAGATTTACCGCCCTTGCCAGCTCATCTGATGGGTTTTTCTCTCATTGCAATTTCATTCCTCGCCATGACCATGTCATAATCTTCATTTCATTTTATGTGAGATGCAACATTCATAAATATACAAACTGTGTTGGATTATTCAGGTTATGTTGCAAAAGAGCGAACATGCGTATGTACCTATGATATATAAATATACGGACCAGTGTATATATTACATACATGTATTGTGCTTTCATCTCTCCACCTCTTTCCAAAGCGGCTGATGTAGCAGGTATGTACATAAGTATACCACATTTCAGTTGCTGAAAGAATAAAGACAGGTTGTGGTATCTTGGTAAAAGGTCAACTTGCTTATAAATATCAAATGAAATATTTATCCCGACATAACAAAATATAAATATCGTAGACATTCTTCTGTGGTTGCATTGGGGTTCAACTACACCAACAAGAATCCAACTTAATACGAGCTGATCATTTCTCTTTTCGCAATGATTCATAAAATTAAATACCACTGGAAACTTTCTAACATATATATGTTCAATTGATTGTGGAAACTTGAAACAGGTAGGGCATTGTAGTAGAATTCATGGTGAAGAGTAGAAGCCCTTATTCGGCTTATGATATGGGAAAAAGCATACAAAGATAACAAGATCTATTGCTGACCAAAGCTGTCAAATGTAATTGTAATTGAAAGTATGTCAACAATAAAAATCCAAGACTGTTGTATAAACATGAGTTAGACTTTCCATATATGCACTCTTGAAAACTAGTGAACAGATAATTGATGAACATGCGTGCAGCTCCACATAATTAAACATATTACGAAAATATTTTAAAAGTTTTCTGCCCGAATATTCCAGAATTTGTAAATATTCAAGTAGTGAAATGTAAAGTTTTTTGTTGCATCATCATCACAATCTCCTAAATATATCGTTAAATTTCCTTCACTCGAGTCAACAACATGCATGCCTGCATGGCTACTTTCCCTGTACTCTTCAAATTTCTAGTTCCCCTAGTGGTTGTAGTAGGTAGGAACACATGGACTGAGAAATCCAAGGGAGAAACTATTATATCGTCATCAAATCATACCTTTTTTTGTACACTATTTTGTCGACGAGTAAACTATCTACATGGGTAAATATATATATAAAACATTCCACAGTTGAGTAAGTAACATGCCGACATAATATACTTAACCAAAACACATTTATGACTACATATCTTGTACATTTTACAGACATGAATATATGTATCATACCTCATATTACGCTGGCACTTTTACAAACAAATACATGCATATTCATGAGTGAAATGTTTCTCCCTATCTCACTTTTTCTCCTATCGTACCAAGTAGTAGTAATAGTCGTAATTGCTCAGACTGACACTAAACATGATATAATGAAATTGTGTAATTGCCTTGATGATAGTTGGAGAGACGACTTTTTTTCCTGAATTATTGTGGGAGTGCGTGTGGGAAATCCTTTTGAAGCCCAACTTAAAGACTAGTACATACCTACATAGGTATATTGCTTACAGTGCATTTTTAATGTCATGATGAATGAATTGCGAGTATTTGTTCTAAATCGTATGTACACATGCCCAACACTGAAAATATTAAACATTGAGACATGATCCAATGTTGGGGTAAGTTAAGAAGTGGTCAGTATGTTTTAGTGCGATTATCATCATTGCATGGCTTGCAAACAGTTGTCACAGGTAAAGTAGTCGCAGTGCACTGTTTTCATTTCTTCCAAATGAATTGTATGTTTTATTTAAACCTTACCAAATACTATCATATGACCAGAAAAATTAGTACTTTAGTGTATAGAATTGTTTACCTCAAAACATAAAATTAGAAAAATGAAATGGAACAAAAATCAATTATTGTTTGCGGTTTTATTCCAGCAAAGGTTTTGGAATTATCTCTACTAAAAGGGTGCATGACGATTACAATAAAAGAAAAAGCTAAGGATATTCGTGATAACTAGTCCCCATAAATTATTCATGAGGAAAATAAACAGCAAAAATGAAGACACAAGTTTTTCCACTTATTATTTATTTATTTGTTAAAAGTTTTATTATGTTGTATTTGTGGCACACATGATGCTTAAAATGGTTGGATATCGGTGGAACACTGGTCACCTTTACAGTCAACTGGGAGACTCAACTGACGCTGTAACGCCAGCTCATTTGACATGGAAAGTACAGCTTTTACAATTGTATGTACTGTCACATCATGCCTGCCTTTATACTTCTTTACAATTGTTCTAGTATTTTCTGCTACAAATTATGTGACATCCTTGCGAAAGCCCTACTAATCTTGAAAATATTTCGCGAATAATAAATAAACATTGATTAATGCACTGATAGTAACGCAGTTCACTGAATGTATGTTTGTATTGCAAAGATATTATCAATTTTTATTTTACCTTGTCGGATTGGCCATCTTCCTGTAATTTACTAAAATCTGTACCTCTTTTCAGTGGACAACTAGATCAGTTTCTAAATAATTGGAAATAATTGATATAATCCTTCATTTGTTGTTGATTGAAAACATGCAGCAATTCCTGTAAATCATCCCAACTCCCAAACTCCTAAACTATTTGTTTTACAACCAAATTCAATAAAAATATTATTAGATCCAGTTATCTTGGCTACGGTGAAGAAATGAAAATAATATGAAGACTTTCACTTTGTCACCTTCAACAGCAGAGTTTCGAGCTATTGAACCTTTGAAAACTTTCTTCCTTCTACCATTACACTCCATCATACTCATGTTCCCCATTCATTCTTGTGTATACAATTATAATGATATCATATACCTATAGATGATATTATGTTTGTATAATTATTACAGTGACTCCAGACAAACTTTATAAAAATTGACAAATAAACCAAAAGTGAAAATTGTAGACGCGTGAGTGTCTGCATTCCAAAACTACTACATTTTCTTTATAAGTGGCTATAATCATAATCAACAAGCAAGAAAAGATTTCAAAGTTTTTTTTGTGCGTAGGTATATTTCACGTTTATAGTTATGTACCTCGCTTTTTATAGCAATGCTAGTAGGACAAATCAAAGTTTTTCTCTATATATCATTCATGTTTTTTTGCCATTTGAGTTGGTAATATAGTAATCAAGACTGTCTAGTCACAGCAGACAGAGAAGTAGTGCTATTAATAATGATGCTACCCAAATAAGCAACAATAAAAAAAGAAGAAGGCGAAGAACGAAGGAAGGAAGAAAAAAAAGATTCGAAACAGTAAAAAAAAGAGGAGTGATATTATTATTATTGAAACGAGTACTGTGTTGAGTTTGCTTTATGCTACTACTTCTTACTCTTCTAGTACAACAACTACTTTTCCTCTTTTTTTTGCTGCTGCATAATCCTCGTGAAAAGTGTCTGGAAATGGAGGCATTTCGTACGTGCATACTGCCCCCAAGACGATACTTTACATTTCAACGCGGAAGACTTTGCTCCATCAGTGAGCCTTCTTTTGCCATTTTTTCAGTCATCTTCAGATTTTTTCGAAGAGAAATGCGTTTCTCTTTTAGTACTCTTTTTTTTCTTCTATTCCGTAGACGTTCTAACAACTATACTAACAACAGTATACGTTATATATGTACTTATATTATAGTATTCACAAACAAGCACTTGCTCAAATACATACATATACATACAACCAGAATCACTATACACTTTTGATTCTCACTTTTTTCCTAGTTTTTTTTATCCCTTTCCTTTTTGCCTTGTTTATACCAAAAGAAGAAAAAAAGCGTTTAGTCAGCACAGCTGAAAAGACAAAAACAGAAGATAATATTGAGGATACAAAGCAATGTGTATTCTTGGTAACAAATAAGGATGATAATACTTACATACAAACATACATACCAAAAATTGCTTATCCGAATGATAATCGTGTTCGCTGTAGTGGTTGTTATTTCAAAATCTTCATTTTAGTTCTTTATGTATCTGTGTTGTGAGGGAGACAATAGCAAGTAGTATAACAAAACATGAGATATTAGATTCATGTACGTTTACACAAACATCCGCAGACACGAGGGCACACACACACACACAACAGCACAAGAAAAAAAGGGGAATGCCATCAAACAACCATGCAAACACTAACCGTCCCAAATGGGGGGACAAAAGAGAACCGAAAAAAAAGAAAAACAAAAGCAGTGAGAGTATCACTACCACTATGCCTGAAATTTTTTTTGGTACCCGGGAAGCAGCAAAAAAAAATTGGAAGAAAGAGAAGAAGACTAAAGACCATTACACTTCAACACTGCCAAAAAAAGTCACACGACAATTCTATTCCTCTTCTTTTTTTCATAAAAAAAGAAAGATTTTTTTGGTGCTTTTTACAACTACAAACACTACTACATCTACTACTACTACTGCTGTTTTTTTCTTTCACGAGAAAACTTTTCAGCTTTGACCTCTTATAGCCCATTAAATGCAAAGAATTGTCAAAATACATATGGATGGGGTAAACTTATTGCATGGGAAGAAGATGAAGAGAGGAACGTGAGATTTTTTATATTTTTGCTGTTTTTTTATTCTTCTTCTTCTTTTTTTCCTGGACACAGAATAGGATAATATTATTGCTTGCCGTTTCTTCACACTGTGTTGGATATGTATACACACACATGCAGAGTGACATTAGCTCTACATAAAATGATATTATAGGGGTACAACTTGTTCCTTTTATTATTTCTTTCCTGTGAAAAAATAAGCTGGTATCATTATATATGTAATTTAAAGAGAAAGGAGGAAAAAAAGTGAAAAGAAAGAGAGAGAGAGAGAGAGAGAGACTTTATTTCCGCTAAAGTCGCTGTATACATATATGCCATTTTGTTGGGTTGTTAGTTGGTAAAAAAAAGCAATTCCTAGCGTCCCAGTCTGAATGGACCATGTATACATGTACATAATATACCCTGGACCTGGTGGCCATATTTGTAAATTGAATGAGACCATAAAAGAGATAAAGGGCGAGATTGGAAAAAAGGATTGGCAAACTTGCTCTCATCTCTCACTTCCTCACTACTAAACTTGCATGCTTTTCTTTCCAGCCACTATTTCTAAACGTCTTTCTTTAAGTTTCTTTTGAGGGTCCCATCCCCTTTTTCCCTCCTTTTCTTTTACAAGTTCCCAAATAGAGAGATATGCATATATATATATATATATACTATACTTTGGGTAGTCCATGAACAAGATATTTTTTTGGTAGGTGCGACAAGTGAATAAAGTAGTCACTCAAGTACATAGAATTGCTTTTGTTCATTTTATAAATAAAAATGCTATGACTTGTTACAAAAACTGTAAAACTTGCTGAGATGATGATGATGATGTGCTGTACATTTGTTTAGTTGTAAGGTATACAGCGTTATAGAACGGGATGTTGACAATTTGAAGAATGTACATTAGGGAAGAAGGGCAAGAGCACATGTTGCTCTGCTGCTCTATTTATTTCATCGCCGAGTGCACAGAAAAGAAAGGCCAAAATGAGTGAAGAGTTAGAAGAAGAGGAGTTTTTTTTAGGAGACAGGACTGAGGAATGAGCTAACTTGCCTTTTGTTGCTTGTGTTGTCTAAGATTTTTAAATGGAAGTTGGTATCAGTGTTTCTTTCTACTACATAAAGTGCTTATTCCATAAGTAGTAATGGGAGTAAGTAGGGATAATAAAGAAAAAAAAACAGTAAAATTGTTGCTGGAGAGAAAAAGAAGAAGCAGGAGCAATCGCTCTTGTCAAGTGTCAACTGTGCCCAAGAAATTTATGACAGCTTTTATAGCTGCTTTCTTTTGAGTTTCCAAAAAAAACTGGGACCTCTTCTTTTTTTTTACTAAAGTGGCATGTATTGGTAGGAGGATGTGATAGGTTTACTTTTTAGATGGAAAAGAGAACGCAGCTGTTAAATTCCAATAGAAGCGTCCCGCCTCATCAACCTTGCATTGATTCCAAAATACATCCAGTAAAACAAAAGAAAAAAAGGGTAGTAAAAGGGATTGTGATGGAGAGAAAGCGCTGTCGGGATGAGAGGGGCACAAAAGTCAAATTGAAATGGTGTCCCCCACACGGGGTTTCCGCTCATTTTTAATTATACATGGGAAAAGGTAGATGCGGTTTAATACAAGTAAAAAAGATGCGGCATTTAACGGATGGGTAGTGGCTTTAGCAAGGTTAGTACCTACTTATATATTTAAAGTCAAAGTGTGTGTGTGTTTGTAACTCCTGCAGTCAAGTATCTGGTGGTGAGTTCATTTATGAACTCCTTATGCCTTGGTGTAGTAGTAATGACCACAAGCGGTGAAATTTTAATCACACTCAGCACCACCACTACATCAAAATGCACATATCATATACATTATTTACATGTTGTGCAAATTAAAGAGTAGTATCATGGGATATGCGAGTAAAAAAAAGAGAATGTAAGAAAAAAATAAT
>JAITYZ010003489.1:0-10496 GCA_027744595.1 Paronellides praefectus | reverse complement strand
GTGTGCGTAAAGTATTCTAGTATAATTTTGCTTTCATCCATATGACGGCAAAACGCATAAAAAATTACCTATTTACTTCTGGGAAGGGAGCCGGACCACCTTTGAAGGTTTATTTTCAAACGACAGTAATACCAGCTAACTTTCTACACTTTACTATTATGTTGTTCATTACATGTACATTTAAATAGGTATGGCATCATGAATTCTAGTTTATGTATTCATAAGGCATGTGAATTCTGAACAAAGACATTTGTCCTTTTTTTTGAAGGAGACAAGGGCCTCCCTCCACACATAAGAAATCAAAAAGAAGCAGCATCATCATCATCGTAAATAGTAAAGCAAGTAGCACATTATTAACTTAAACAGAACCCGTTCCCACCATTTATTTGCAAGAAGGAAAACAAAAGGAGTTTCAAGTAAACAAATTAAAAAAGTTTAAGGGATTTTTTTTAAATGTTTTTTTTGTGGGTGTGAAGAGCTGGAGTTGTTAAATAACAATTTTTTACAACCCATCCAACAATAATAATACATCTCATCATTTATCATTATGATGAATGCGATAGTCATAAAGTTCCGTCAAGTTAAACATTCAGAACAACTGTTACGCCTTTTTAATTTATTGCTAGTTGTGTGTTTAATTACTTTATGCAAATGAAAGTACTTGAGAAAATATTAACAACTGGAACTGCCCATTTTTCACAACCACATTATATTGAAATGAAGAAGCTATGCTATACTATGTATGTAGTATATTATATATGTGTGATGGGTTTATGATCTTTGTAAAACGTGCATTTTACGAATCCATTCAATTAAGACTTTTATTATTATTTATGTTGGTAAATATGTGTACACGTCAAAAAGGCATCACAATGTTTAATTCACAGTCACTAAAATGACGCAAGATTTGTAAAATTAATAAAAATAAATAAAAAGGGCTAAACTATTTTTTAATGGTGATCTGTTGTTGCTTGAATTTATTTAATGACAATATGTGTAGTCGCCAATAAAAATGCCAACAAAAATAGGAATACACTACCTTTTTTTAGCAACATACACCTAAAGAAACTTTTACCGAACACCGATGCTTGTCAAATATTTCATTTTAAAGTCATTTATTTCCAACGGTCACTCACACATCAGTCATAATCATTTTACCATGCGCCGTCAGACATTCGTAAAACAATCAGTATCACACGGTAATGTAGTTATTTACATGCTTAACGTTTACATATACTATAGCATATAATTTTATGTCCTTTGGGCATGGTATCAACATAATATATGTAGTACTCATGCATGAATGATAATATTCAGTTACGCAACCTTTTTTTACGGTTTGCAGTTTTTCTGTTAAAAAGCGCATAAAAAGGACCAAATGTACACAATAATGCGTGTATGCGTGGTGTTGCGGTTATCGATGATAGATTTTATTATTTTATACTTTATAGCGAGTAATAATAACTCTTCACTTTTTTTTTGCACCATCGACCAAGATCAATTTTTTAGATAAAAGTTGAGAAACTTATTTACTGTACAAATATTTAAAAAAAAAAATTGTTGGCCATCAAATATATAGTGACATCAGAGGAGTCTATCCCGTGCAGATTCTACATGCTTATTGAAGTAAAGTTAAAATCCAATCCGACCAAACAAACATCATTTAACATTATTATTAGGTATTTATTACTACTACGCAGAACTACGCATTTTATTAATAAAACTTATCTCTATTCCAACATCACCACCTAACGTATGCATTCCTTATCATCGTTCATTCATACACAGAAATAATAATAATTGATACAGATGAAATTTTCCAATTAGCCGAACACATCACTTTGGGACTACCACCTTCTACAATATTTCATCCTCCCCTCCTCAATTTTATTACGCTTCAATAACTTTAATTAGATTTTTTTACACTATCTATTTAAATCAAGCTGAAAAAATACATGCATACAAGGATTATGTATATCATTTACATTTTGACTTCAGCATTCATTCTACTCATCAAAACCAAACGGCGACCTGTATTTTCTTTTAATAGCTTTGCAAGGTCTCATGTTTTTTTTGTTGTTGTTGTTATTTTTTGTGTAATATCTCAATGCAGCCTGCTACTTGGATGATTTAGTATACAGTAGTTTACTGGAAAATATTTTTTTTTGATAAAAAGTAATGAGTATTCTATTCACTCTGAATATCAGCCAATTGATAATTTAAACACAATTTGTAGGTGTTTTCAGACAAAAAAATCAATTACAAGTAAAATCACGAATTAATTTATATATTTTTTTTCTTAGCCCCACGCAACTTTGGTGAGCATAACTTTTAGAAGTAATTCTCATGAAAATTCGAAATCGTAGTACATAATTTTCGAAAGAATTTCAGTAGCACTTTTTTTATTAATAATATTGTATTGCATGTAATTGATTGATGATTGCAGTTTGCGAAAGGATATACATAGGTATCATAGGCTATCCGTCGAAATATAGGTAATGTATTTTCATATTTTCACTCTCCTTCTTCTTCAAGCGTAATTTCTAAACATTTTTGGTTTCGATAGGAAAAGTGCACAGGTACGTGCATGCGATAAGCACTGATTACTCGTGTGATTCGTTTGACCCAGAAAAATGAATGGAATATTCGTACCATCAACTCATTCGAAGAAAAGTTATTCTTGTGTGATCATTTCAAAGCCTATAAGGATCATACACACACTCAAAAATCGAAGTGCAATTCACATGACTTTCAATATTTGTAGCTGACTTTCATCATCAGCCTCTGAAGTTAAACCATAGAACCAACCTATATTTTTTACCTATCCCGATCATTAATAATAAAAGAAATAATGTGCTACTGAAAATGTTTATAAAAAATGTTTTGCTATTATTATTATTATTATTATAGCTATTCTAAACCGACAACACGTCGCTACTTTTGTCCACAATAATAATGATGACCAAAAAGCGCAATAGCGTATTATTTATTTCTGTTTGTAAGCTATATAATGACCATTATTTTGCACATTTTACGTACAAATGGTGTTTAGGTACTATCAATTACAGGTGTACGTGTTAATTTGTATTGCCCTTTGGGAATTGTAATTGGCTACACGGTGTTATAATTTCATAGTTACTGTATAGGTTTCAGTTTTGTTTTTCAAACGCGATAATTCATAAATACTGTGCATTTAAGAAAAATTAACAAAAATCACGTCTGATCAACTGACCACTGAAACATTGTTGGCAACAACCTTAACATTCATTCTAATTCGTAAAATTTCTGAATTCTTAATAAAAAAATGACAAAGTACGAAAAACAAGCATGTATATTTATCACCATGAACACCATCATGTTTTGGTACAATCCGTCAAGTATCACCCATTATCCATAATCCACACCAATTCATAATTTTTTTTGGTAATTACTTCATACATAAGTACTACAGTCATTCTTTGTGCCAACATTCATGTTTCTCCCCCCCCCCAAAAAAAAAGAAATGATTAGGCTACCTCGAACTTGTGGTTATATTATGGACACGAGTAACTGTTGCTGTCTTCTTTGTCAATCTCACATTTCAAAAGAGATGTCCTCAGGTAATTATCATCATTATGGCATGCATTATTGATATCACTATAATTTAAAAGTGATGGATTCAGAGGACCACCCTGTAATTAACTATTCCACATGACACCACCACACCAAACCACACCAATTCCAACTCCCCACCATCAACAACGTCAATCCGCCTACAACAACAGGACATAATTGTGCAAGCACATATTAAAAAAAAATATAGTATTATTATAAATGTATAAATTCATATACCCATGTCAGTTTATTACAACTCATGTATACAGAGTGTACACTGTACACACACTTTGAGTAAATCTTTAAATCCTTTTTACTACCAATATCAAGGCATTAACATTGCGAGAGAACTTGTTGGGTGATTTTCAAATAATAATAATAATAATATTATTATATGAAACAGAATGTCTAAAAAAAACAAAAATGTTCTTGTTTAGTTCATTTTTCTTTTAAGATAATGGTTTTTTAATTTTATTGCGTACACGCATAATATGTATATAAAATAGAAGTTTGTTGTCTATTTCTTTTATTCTAATGATGATGACAACTGACTAACTACAGCAAGCAGTCATAAATATAGATAATATTTACCATAATCACTATTCTCTTGCTCCTTTGATGTAATCACACGCTTAGTTCTTCTCTCCCTTTTTTCTTTATTGTGTGCTAAGCAGAGATGTCCACAACGACAACAAATGACAGAGTTGCGTCAGGAGGACTGTTGTTGGTGTTGGTACATAGTATAGTGCACACACATACCTAAGTTCTCATGGATTGTATTCTTGGTCATATCTCTATGATGCAGAGTAGTATAACTATCCCATTAAATTTATGACCTTTGTCTCGTCTCCCTTTCGTGTAAACTGATTTTCTTTTATCCTCTCTCTATCCCCATCTTTTATAGTCTCTAATATGTCATTTTACTACAAACTATTGATAGTGATAGCATTGTAAAATAATATAAAATAATATGTTGATGTTGTGAGAGAGAGAGAGATATTGTCTCTATAGTCTCTATACATTATGTATGCCATGATATTCTTGCTATTTTGCTTCGATGAATTGATATATAGTTGCATTTGATACTGATTAATTAATTGTTTTTTCTCTCTGCTAGCAGAGAGCAGTAGTTACTCATATATTGCTCTGTGTTTTATGTCTCATAATTATATAAAAATTATGTTTACATCAACAATCACTACACAATGATTTTAATAATGGAAGAGTGAATTTTCTTGTTGACAATCTTCACTGCGCATTATACCATATCCGTTGCTGGTACACATCATGCATACTCATACATATTATTTATGCGTCTGTATTTTCCTGCATTTTTTTGTATCGAAATCTGCCAAGTCTTATTTTTATTTGTGAATAAACTTGAGTCCCATCCATTTACCTACATGGCTGCTACTATGTACGAGATAATTGTTTTGTTTTTGTTGTAGCTCACTATGTTGTATGTTTTTATATGAAAATATAAAAGTTTAGGGAGTCATGATGATAATTGTATTTGACATAAAAATTCAGAATCCATGAAAAAAAACTATCACTTTCATCCTATCAAAAAGAAATGACATCAAACTTAAAGCTTATCATCATATAATTTTTCTTACACGTTTTGTTACAAACAAAGACATACTTTCAAAATTGGTCAGGTGGCGTGTCTGTGTGTTGTATGGTCTGGTCTAAAAACTTTTGTCATGTCTCAGCTGAAACGTTTGAGAATATGTATCCCTAAGCCCAGTTCATTCTTAAGCTATACCTTCCCACATTTTACAAATCTTCGCCCCCACCACCATATTAACTGCATCCTAAACACTTTGTTCATATCAATCGGCTTTGTGAAGTGAAATATTTGACATTGTAGTTTTCCTAATAAACTTATGCAATGAGCAAGATAATCATTATTAAAAACTGCTTCTAGTAACTGCTAATTTTTGAAGAGGCTTGTAATATTAATTATCATATCAAAATTTGGTATCGTAAAATACAATTCCAGCTGCGTGTGCGCATTTAAACGGTGCTGGTGACAACTGACGACGACGGTGGTCATGATGTCGATAATAATTATTATCATTAGATATATCGTGTTTAAGAATTTAAGGATATATCGGTATCAAATAGGTATATCTTTTTTAATAACGCCAAACACTTGACCGTTACTAACGATCATTTTTATGCTTCTCAATGCTTCAAAGAAATTTTTCACGTTTCACTTTCGTTGCGCTAGTATTCCATTGTATTGAGTACGACCAACAGTAGCAATATAGTAGTGCGTTCATGTTAGAATATATATTAGATGGTGTTTTGTACAATAAACTTAATTTTAAATATGACGAGTAAATAAATACTATAACCTGAGAGACAGGTATATAAATATTATATTTAGGCAAGTTGTTTGCTGTATTCAATTTGAATAGACATGTATTTGGTTTCTTCTCGTTTTTTTGGCGTAGGCTTAAAATCCATTTTATAATAAGTTGCACTTGTGCCTATCCTGTAAAAATGCATATAACATTCAATATTCGTATCACATGCATTGCGTTGTAAAAAGGGAAAACCGTTTTAATGGTCTTCACTTGCAACATCACGGTAGGGTGAATCTGTGCCATCCAAGTATGTAGTTTATAGTATTATATGTACATGTTATTGTTAAATAAAAGTATCAACAACAGACAAGATGGAAATAATATTTAAAATATTTATTCATAATTCGTCGTATTTCATATATTATCATATCATCATTCGTTGCGATTCTAGGGCACGCAGAATTGCATCCTATTTACCCCAGCCAAGTCACCATTAAACCTGTGTGCTCTTGTAACACGCTTAACTCTAACCACAATACCCCTTTCAAACAAAACAAGTAGTCTTCCTTCATTATTATCAGCATCTCTATATAAATATGGACGTGTGTAGGTATTATTCATTAGAGTGATGCATTTATTGCATTTTGCATTGCTACTTATTAGGAATGCAAAAAGGATCGTATTTATCTATATGCGTGAGTGCGTGTGCACATCATTTGATAAACACGACTTGTAGCTCTTTAAAATATTAAAGCTCAAATTCTTGTAAAATCCAAGTAGCCGCAACAATTTCAATTCAATTTTTCTTCTTCACAAAATGCATAATTTAAAGTAAAAATTTTAAACAGACATATGTGTAAAAATACACCGAATTAAATGTTAGCTCATACCTACCCACAAAAAATAATAAATATTCAAATGAGGGCTACTCATGCCCTTTTAAATTTTTGATGTAAGCGATGATGAGCAAGAAAGTAAAAACTTTCCTTCAAGATGAAAATCAATGTTTAAAAAAAATATATATGCATGTACAAATATAGATATGCATATTGCGGTTGAGCGTGTAAAAAACCTTTGTTTTTAAAAGAAAGATAAAAAAGGACTAAAGAAAAAGAAAGAGTTTGAATGTTGCAAACTATTAAAAAAAACTGCCACAGGATAAAATACCGATACCACAACATTAACCTGGCATGCATGCCGTGCAAAGACGATAAAAATGTTGCGTTGCAATAATCCACGCATACGCACATTTGTCAAAAAAAAAGGTAAATAAACATCGGCAAGTAAATACACAAACATATAGATATTATATGGCTTCGTCCTATGTGGTCTCTGCGCTACTACTCTCCTCCACAACAATAAGAAACGCTTTCTGATTATTGTCAAAACTGTCTTTCAAAAGAGATTTAAGAAAGGGAAAATATAGTGAAACGCATTGTATTATTGAATACAACTTGTTCTTGTGTCACCATCTGATTTGAATACCAATTTTAAGGTATATCTAGATGGGAATTTATTTTAACGTTTTGAGATGTTGAGATCGTTTGTCATTATTAAAACCAATGGCCGCTGATGGGAACCTGCTACCTATTTAAAACCTCTCTTGGATGACATTAAAAGTTTGACAACAGATTATTACAGCTCAATTTTATTTTCTCACAAAATAAGGACTTAACAAAATTGGAGGTCTATTTTAATGGGCTCCTCCATAGTATTTGCATTACTACAGCTTTATTAAGAAGCCTGTCACATCCTACGTCAAGACGAGCAGAAAGAAAATAAAATTGAAATGAATGTAGTCAACCTTAAGTAGAAAGTTAACAGCACAAAACCGTACATCACACCCATTACACTACCTATAGGTATACTATTATAGGCACTTGTAATAATAAAAACGAAGAACCTTTGAAATCAATCCCATCTAATTGGGGAAGACAAGAGTCTATTTTAAACGAATAACAATTTTAACGTGTAAATAATAATACTAATTGTTTATTGTCAGAATCAGTAGCCTAATACATGGGGCATGTAAAGATTAAGTGGGATATGGACAAAAGGCTTTATATTTTAGCACCTTCTTTTTATAGTAAAAAATGAACGTTGTAATATATTTACACAAGCACACCTGTTGTATTTCAAACCAGCTGTAGTTCTCACGGTTTTCCCAAATCCAACCTTTATAACTTGTGACACTTTGACACAAAACCATAAATTTGTTGTAGTATATGCAAACGTCGTTTACTCATGCACCTTACATCGTTAAATTATTCCTGTTCTCGTATAAACTTCATCTGTAATTGTCAAGGATACAAAAGTAGTTGAGTTTACGATAAGACTAAATTAGCAAAGGCGAAAGAGAGAGAGAGAGAGAGAGAGAAAAACAAAGGCAAAGGTTCACAGCAGTAATAATGAAAATAAATCATGTAACATGAGTTTTAAAAACTTTGTCATATTACGCATGAGGGAGTTCATCCCCGTCCAAATATTTGAGAGACTAACGAGCCATACTCCTTGATAGCAACAGCAGCAGAACACTTGCTGCTGAACAAAGCAAACAGCCTTTTGTGATGATTGATACCAATAATAATAATAATAATAATATAAAGATTGTTACCGACAAAAGTCCTAGACATTCAACAGGGAAGGATAAAAGGTGGTGCAAGTGCTGCTGCTAAAAGCAAGTGCAAACTACAGTAAAGGTAACATCTTTGGCAATGAATATAAATCATTTCCAATCCCTTGCTGGCGATGCGGTAATTTTCGCACACACCCGAAGCTTTTATTTTATTTTTTGCAGATTTCATTTTATCATAGTTTTTTACTTTTAATTTCATGGACGTGTACTGTGGTAATATGTCAATAAATACGATAAAAAGGGTAATTAGTTTGGTGCTGAAAGACATTCACATCATAAATAATTTTACCTCTTCAAAATTTAAGTATTTTCAAAAAGGTACTTTAAATAAATGATGTTGAAAATTGGCAGCAAATACAATTAGGACAGAATATTTTGAATACATCAATAATATATATTATGGTTAAATTGCTTTAATACATGATCATTATCTCTCCCATTCGTATTTTTTTGATTGATTGATTTGGCTGAACAAATTTGCTCGCATTATTACAGGTAATATTTATTAAAGAAGGACGGACATTTATAAATAAGTTAATTGCCTGCGCTCACAAACACGTATTGTTCTGCACTTTTGCTATTACATGCGCTTCATAAAATAATGTAAATTATTTTTTAAGTGTAACAGTTAATAAATATCCGCCAACAAGCAAAACTACATTATAAATCTTTGTTCGTGTTAAGAAAAGTGGTCGTCGTTTACCTACACAAACTGAGACATTATAAATATCTTAGATGGCGAACATTGTTAGATTGATTTATAAAATTTACTAATCTGAAATGCTGAAAGTTGCAGGGTGTAACGCAAAACTTTAACAACAGTACATTATACTGATCCAAATAATTCATGTATATTATTCAACATTTACAACAAGTTATAAAAAGCATTTTTTCAACTATTTTTTTAACGGACAAAGATAACAGGAGCTTGTCTTGTTTCTAGGTTTTATGATGGTTTTTTATGAGGATGAAATACAACAATGACGATTACGACAATTATCAAATTTAAGGCGTTAATAAGGTCTCCTATTGTGTAGAAAAAAGAACGGCTCATTAAAACTATATAATTTGTATACGGTACATGCTATGCATATATACATGTATGGAAGATGAGATTCACAAAATTTTGGTTGCAAAATTCACAAAAAAAGAATTTCAATTCCTATGAACAATTTTATGTTTTTTGTGTCGATTCCACAGTTGCACAGAGTATTCCCTTTGGTAATACAAAATACGATGCATGTTACATGAATTTGACATACATTTTAACATTTTCAACTTGAGGGTGAACAATGACCTGCTGACCAACCAGCCAAAGGAAATTTTGTACAAGTATTAGGTATATATATATATACCTCCGTACCAATCATGAGCATGTACTTAAAATAAATGAAATACGTAAGGTATAAATTATATTTATTATTACTTGTATATATTTATAATTCATGCGTGTTAAATTTTTAGTTTCCAATTTAGATTTACAACTTCATAGTTTGTTCATGTCAGTCAAAAGTCAGTCATATAAGAAGTGCATATTTATGATTTAATGCAAAATCAATCACAATTTTATTATTAACAATTTGAAAAATTTGTAAAAAAATATCCTGTTGAGTCCTTTCCTTTTTCAAAAAAAAAATATATAACTGTTGTAGTACCAGTAATAAAAAAATAAAATTGTGAGTAATGATGCAATTTTCGTTGTATTGCAATTATTGCGACATTTTTTTTTGAAACAGTCATAAAATTGTTAATGATATTCTATACATTGAATTACATTTTGTTTAGGTTCGTGAAGTAGTATATATACTGTATATATATTGCTATGGGCTATTTCGAATTTTTCCACAGATGCTAAAAAAAGGATCAATTAACTCCAAACGTGATACTATACCTAACAGTATACAACATTATTATGTATTCTTCATATTATGATTATGTTCACCCATCTGCTCCAC
>JAITYZ010003488.1:0-41550 GCA_027744595.1 Paronellides praefectus | reverse complement strand
ATACACATACATAAAACAAACATGGTTGTGAACTCGTTTTTCAAATAAAACCATTCATAATAATACCTATATTGTAGCATAATTAATAATTCTTGTCAAGACTACATGGCGAGAGAGTTCGTTGACAATTTGCAATCAATATATTAACGAAAATGCAAGCATAACAATAATTCTGGAATGGCAACAACTGTTGAATAGACTATGTCACTAACATTTGATCATGTGGATGCGGATAAAAACGCAAGAAGACCCAAAATACGCTTTAAGGCACCTTGTTTCTGCTTTTTGTTGCTTTATTTGGGCTCATGGCGTGTTTCAAAACATGCTGCCCATGATCATGCTACGATTATCCGCATATCTGTATATCTGACTCAGATGAACCTTTTTTCAGATATCTGCTGCAAATCAGATAAGCGTAACATTTTCAGATATCAAATTCTGATGAGCTACCATCAGATCAGATTCAGATCAGATATCAGACCATATCTGATTTGCTGATATCTGAGTTTTCCCAGATATCAGAATCTAATTGAGAACACTAAAATCAATGCTGTCGTTGTTTTGCACATAGGCAAATCATTATCATCATCAATGATGATTCATCATCATCACCTGGCTGTCGTTTGCCTTGTCAGCATTTCAAATGTAAATTCAACACATCATCATACACAACCATTAAATATAATGGGGTCCGCCGTTGAGTTTTTATCCGTAAACATCAGCAAACATATAAAAAAAGCTGGTAAACAGTTTTGATTTCCGTTCTATGATGAAATGAATGACATCATGACATGAGTATGTCCTTGTCAACTAGTTTTCTAAAAAAATACGATACACAATTATACAGGTGTACAGCCATCAGAATTTCAAGTATAGCCGCTGTGTAGAGTGAGATAGAGATGTCTACAAATTGATTGACACTCTTTTGCAGAGTTGCAATCAAGTCGTATTTATAGCACAAATGTTATACTATCTGAGCTTGAAATTTGAAGGAAACAATTACAAGTCATTGACACACATTTTGCTCGTATCATAATTTTTTTAAGGTTACACATTTACGGAAATCAAGTAAATTTTCATGTAACGTATGCAATATGAATAGGAATACAAGCTGTTTTGCTAATTTCTTGCCAATCATATTTTACAGCAAAAAAAAGAACGGAAATGCACACAGGCAAATAAATATGCATGCAGATATTTTACATACTTTTGTACTTATGTCACGACTTGTCCTAACATATCCCACCCAAAACCACACATCTCGTACATTTTAGAAGCACGCGTATGAATGAATACATATAAATTAGTTTTATGTGTGGCAGTGGTGCTTGTGAAAAAGTAAAACAATTAAAATATTATATAAACTTTTCTTTTTCAGCGCAACTTTTTGATTGAGACAAAATGCTTGAAGGTGAAAGCAAAAGAATAAGTCAATATTCCTTTTTAAATGCACCATTTTCCTATAAAAAAAGTAATAATAATATTTTGCTTTTCGTTATATTTTTACCACTTCATTGCGTAGCTGATGTAATCAGCTATAGTATTGAATTGGCCATGGTTGTCTGTCCGTCTGTCTGTTAGCACGATACCTCTAAACGGCTGAACAAAATCTCTTCATATTTGGCGCTTAGATGCCTTTGGACAATGACAAGAATCGTATGGATTTTCAGGTCCCTGCGCTAATTTTGAAAATTTTGATTTTTTTTCAAATTCAACCAATCTTTAGGAAACTTATCAAACAATCAGCTACGTATTTATGGCAGTTCTTAAAGCTTTATTTATTATAAATTCTTTTTGTCAGAGAGAGAGAGAGAGAGAGAGAGAGAGAAAGCGCTGATGTATTTGCGTGCTTTATCAATTTGTTTTGCTCATTCATTTGTTTATGAATGAGTGGCCTTGTTAGGAGGAGACGGTACGCTTAACTGAATCCCTAATGATGGAAAATGCAAAATTGGGTGAAAAGAGGGATGTGATTTGAATAAGGATGATGCTGATAAATAAACAAATATGGTAACTTCACTCTCAGCGTGTACAAGCGCACACATGGCACTTTTCAAAAGAATAATAATGAAATGAGGGGTAGACGGAGACTCAAAAGAAGAAGAACAAGTGGGAAAGTAAAAGTGCTTTGAAAAGACATGATAAACTTGTTTCTTTCTTTTGTCTCTTAAAAGCCACCATCCAAAAAACAAACCTCTTTTTAACAACTGTATAATAAATATTCTGTTTTCAAAGCACACAAAATGAAGAAGAAGAGGCAAAAGAATACAGTGAATGACAAAAAACAAGTAAATTTTAGGGATATTGTCGTCTTCTTTGTGACTGGCATGGGATGGGATGCTTAAAAGGAAAAAAACATGGAAAGCAAACTACAGAATAAAAAAAAGTGAGAGAGAGGTAGGGGCGGATGATAAATATGCATGACATGTTTGCGTATTATAAAAGGGGCACCAGGCTGGGAAAATCTTCTATTTTTCGGAAAAAGTGTTTGTCAAAATGGTGCACGACATGCCAACTCGGGTCAACAGAAATTGACAAAAAGATATATATTTTTTAGTTGTGCCCATAAAACTCACATTATCTTTTTGAAGCCTTCCACTCCAAATGCCAAGATGAGAATACGACGGAAAATAAAGAGGAATATATGAATATGAATGATCCAAAATCTAAACTGCATTTTCCTCTGTCTTTAAAATTCACTTTGTCTTATCCCTCTTTCAATTCAACAATTTTCAAAATGATACAAAGGCGGATGAATTTAATAAAATGCTTTAGTATTCCAAAACAAATAGCTTTTACAATCCCAACCCCTTTCTTTCATTACCTAACAAAATCACAATTTTCAACAAAAAACATTGACTAAATTTTAATTCATTTTACAAATCTTAATGTTAGTAGGTTTACATATATGTATAAGTCTCTAGTTAACAGAGCCAGTCATGTGCCTGTATGTGTGTGTTTTTTTTGTTCTGGCTATTTCATTATCGTCTCAACGTGCTACCTTTTTGTGAGTATCAACGTGTAAAAGTAGACATATTCAACATAATATGTCTTTATTGTGTTTGTTGACTCGTTCCTCAATCTCCACTTCATCTTCTTCTTTTTCCACCATGCTGTGCTATCTACAAAGAAAATAGAGGGGGGCAGAGAGAGGAAACAACTTTCTTTTTTCTCATTTCGATCCATACCTATCCGAGAGACACAGAAGATGTTTGCATTAATTTACACATATTTTCCAAAGAAAGGAAAAGTAGTCAATGTAAATGTGAGGTGAACATACTTTACTCAAGACGGCGTAGTAGATAAATTAGAGAAGATACTATATACCTATATATGTCTGCATATTATGTCTTTCACAAGCGCACTTGTATCTTTAAATGTTTTCACAAAATTGGAAACAATTTTCCACGTGGTGATGATGGTGTTGAGGAAAGTTGCCAAACTATATATTATACAAAATATATATTGTATAATGTCTGGGTAAAATACTATATTGATAAACGACACATGCTTTTAACGTTGCACATTGTACGTTCGTATGTATCGAGAGAAGAAAAAAGAAAGAAAGACCACCACGCCAGGATGATGAATGAACAGCTCTGCGGACGACAGCCAAGTAAAAAGGGAAACAAATGTAATACAACTTTGGCCACACTTTATTTTTTGTATGCAAGCTAAATATTGAAAAGTTTTGGGAGCAAGTTGTAGTGAAACAAGTTGTGGAGGGAGTGAGAGAGGGAGAAAGTAGTGGAGAAAGTGATGAAAAAAAGGAGAAAAGAAATTTTTCATTTGCCAAAATATCTACCTAGAATGCATAATGCATTATTATTATTATTACTCGGGATATTTAGGGAAATAATGCATTAATTGGGAAGAAGAGTAGAACGGCGTCACATATCTTGAGTAACCAACGAAAGCGTTTGGTTAAATAAACATTTAGACGCACGCAAGATGAAGGGCATAAATAAGCATTAAAAACTCTTTCTTCTTCCATCAAAACTATTAGAAATAGTTACAGGTGGATTTTCTGAGCTGGACATCAACTCATTTTAAGACACAGGAAATAAAATGGTATTCAAGAGTATAGTTGCGTACTTGGACTACTTTTCTCCAATTTATTAAAGTAATGGAAGGAAACTCATGTATTTAAGTGACTGTTTTAAAAGAGTTTGGAGAATGAAATTTAAAAAAAAAAGTTAATTCTTTTTCAAGGCAAGTAAATGGATGAAAATTGTTCCAGTTTATTTTTTTTGTAAATGTAGCAGAAAAAGTATGCTACGGGGAATAGTTTTATTTTTTTAATTTCTGCTGGTGAGCAGATGAAGTAAAATGGGAAAGTATTTTTGAACATGCCTGTGTATACATACATACATTACAACAAAGACAAGTAGCATATATTTTTATATGGTATCTTCTTGTGAAAATGGCAGATAGAAATATTTCTTCGTCATAATAAAAAATATATAAAAATAACGATAACAATCAAGTTAATGCAATGTACATTCATAATATATTCTGTATGAACAAGAGCGCGTCTCTTTATGCTGGCAGCAAAAATGCACAATGTTAAAATGTCATTAGATACACACAATTATTATTGTCACTTGACTACGACTGGAAAAAAGGAGAGTACTTTACGTGCCTACATTTTATGCCCTCGCCTCACAAAAAGCGGGCATTTTGAAGAAAAAAAAATATGTCTTGGGCACTTGGATGCCCCAAAAGCTCGCCTTACACTTATGTTCTCCTTTTTTACTTACTTATGTCATGTACACTTGCACTCTACTTTGTGCTTATACATCCACTATATAATATATAGAGCATAAAAAGCTATACCATGTTCTTTACACCACATTTCCTTTTTGCCATTGTTCCCTTATTAAAAGTAAATTGCCACAAAGCATATTTATCAAGAAAGATAAGTGCTCGCAAAAATATGGAGGACGGGAAATGACGTTGATGCTGATGATGTTGGCCAACTCCTGTTAAGCAAGATGTGGTCTGGTGTGGGCTGGCAGTGTGTCCTATTCAACAGCAACTTATGAACAATTTTTCTTGATGAATAAATGGAATGGAGGAGAAAAGGGAAAGCGGTTAGGATACATGTGTATTGTTTTCTATGCTGCCCTCATTCTCCTCGCACTCTGTCTACTTCTTTCTTTCTTTCAGTTACATCAATCTAAAACATGTATACCTATATACATATATATGTACATATGTGCGTCAACTTATTTTTTTCTGATGAACAACATAAAATGCATATAATGCTTTTAGTTACTTTTATTTTTTCCATCCTATTTCTCTATTTGTTCGTCCCGATCGACAATTTTCTGAATTTCACATAATATGTATACCTTTTCTCTTTTGTTAAGCATATTACTTGGGCTATTATTATTATTATTATTATATATCCCATACATGTAAAAATGCAAAAAGGCAGCATCAAGTGGAGAGAGAAGAGCGTGCTAGGGCGTGACAAGACGAATTACCAACTCACTCAAAACTCTCTCTTCTTCTTTTCGTCATGGCTTGGCGTTTCCCTCCAACTTTACTCTCTTTTCCCTCCATTAGATTATTGTCGAGGAATCAAACTGGAGCACTCTTTTTTTCTCCTCTTCTTCTTCTTCTTCTAGATGATGGCCATGGCGGTGGAGATGGAGAAGTTGAGTCTGGCTAATGGAATCAAGAAGAATCAGATCCTCTTAAAGGTCTTGATAGCATTATTCAAGTTATGGAATTTTGGTGGTGTGAGTGAGCGAGGTTTCTCTCTCATATTTCTTCTTTTTTTCTCAATTTAACATATATAGCCACTATCACTGTGCCACCATCACTGACACCAGCACCGCATTTCCTTTTTACAGCTCCCTTCTTCTTCTCCGTTTTTTTTCTCTCTCGCCAGGTTCCCATGCCACGCCAACGTTTCTTGAGAAAAGTGAAGAACCCGATGCTCTTCTCTACTAACCCTACCGCCAGCACACTTACAAGTAATAATGCTCTCATACTTGGCAGTGTGTGTGTGTGTGTGTGTGTGTGTGTGTGTGTGTGTATTATGCCATGCCTACTTAGTTACTCTTTCATCTCTTTGTAGAATTGGTAAGGAGAAATTCATATGGAGTTTCGCCCTCTTCTGCTGATCTACTACTCGGCTCTCGGCTTAAAACCCGTTTCTCTGCTAAATTGCTCTTGAAAGCACAAGTACACATTTATTCAAAATAAATCCCCTTTTGTTGTTGCTCAAAAGAGAAAAAAAGTGTTACGAGCTGAGCGTCGCTTTTTTTTGTCCTCCAAGAGAGAGAAACTGGCATACCTTGTGTTTTTTTAGGAGAAAATGAGTTGCAAAGTGTTTTTAAGAAGAGGAATATAATAAAAAAAGGAGGAAGAAGTAGCGAGCGAGAGAAAGAAGAGAGAGAAGAGCGATGATGTAAAGTAGGAAATGGGACACGAGAGAGAGAGAGAGAGATTGTGTTTACTGTGTGTGGGAGAAAGAGAGAAAGAGTGACGGAGAAAGTGTGGTAATTACTTGTGCGATCCCTATTTTGCAATCGTCACGATGATAATTTGAGCTGAAGTGACAGAGCGGAAGAAGGAAGATGTTGCCATTTATGCAGGCATTCCTGTAAGCATGTTATGTACGCGAGTGTGAGCACATCGTAGAAGCATCCTTTTTTTAGACAAAGTCGGAGAAAAAAATGGCGATTATATTATAAGAGGTGTGTGATGTGATGAAAAGGGTGAAAAAAGTGAGATGATATATAAAAGGAGTAGTAGTAGAGGGAAATTGAAATATGAGTTGGAGAGAGAAGAGAGGAGAGGTAAAAGGTAATTGAATTCACCTCATTTTGTCAAGTGCTTCCTGCTCGTAGAAAAAAAAATTGGGAAATTTGTAATAGGAAGTTTGGTAAATAAGTATTGACACTGCACTATATATGAAGGATAAAAAGTTAATTAATTTATGAATGCCTTGAAAACTCTATAACAAATACTCTGGCATGTCAAATGCAGGTAGATAATATAATAATAATAGAGATAGGTATATACACACTTACATAAGTACTTGCATTATAGATATATACGCTTATTCCCTCCTATATGCTACGTACATTCATTTTGCATTTTTATGTTTCCGTTGCAAATCACAGTGTACACTAATATCCCTACAAAATAATCGCAAATAAAGTGCTGAGCAAACAAACAATTTATTATATAGCTTCTTTTAGTGCACTTGGAAACACATAGCCTTTTTTATATATATTATACCATTGCATTTAGAGTAACAATCACTTTGGCACAAAATCTACTATTTATGCAATTCCATTTTTGTACAATTCCCAGAAAATCACGTCCCACCTTTTTTTTCTATCTATCTCTCTCTCTTTCCTCATAACTGACAACTGTACATTGGCCTCTATACAATAACCCAAACTTTATTTTTTACATGGGAATATCGAAAATCGGAGAATTTTGTTCAGTAGTCAAAACCAACAAAATACGTAGCTTGCGTTATATATTTTTTTGCTGGTGTTGCTGCTGTTGCTCTTTTGCATAATTTTTTTTTGTGTGTCTCGGTTGACTTGATGGCACAGTGGTGTAGGTAATAAGGGAAGAGTACATGAAAATGTTTTAGTTGGAGAGAGTGTTTGTGTCAGAGCTGGGCGGCCACCGGCCACCGACCTGATCATAGGCCACCAGGCTACCAGGCCAGCGGCCACCGACAAAATCTTAGGCTACCAGGCTACCGGCTACCGACAAAATTTTAGGCTACCAGGCCACCGGCCACCTGGTAGCCGGTGGTCGGTGGCTTCGGTGGCCTCACTTTAGGCCACCGGCCACCGGTGGCCTGCCCAGCTCTGGTTTGTGTGAGAGAAAAGAGGATAATAATATCTTTACTAATGCGAATCCTGCTGCCACACGGACAACACGGACTTGAATAAATGGAAAGTAAATGTTATTGTTAGCTGCTCTGTTCTGCTCTGTTGGCTATGTGTGCAGTGTGTTGGTCTATTCCCTTCGACACAAACAACAAAAGGAAATATTATGGATGGATTCATGTTCTTTAGTTTTTTAGCTGCTTTGTGGAATGGAATTCCATTTGTATATAGACAAAGGAACACAAACATTCACGCCTCCTTTTTCCAAAAATAATTTCCTCCTGTTTCATGCAGAGCGTACATACATACTTGCATCAACAAAATAGGAGCGCCATCCTCACATATCACCAAATAGATATTTTGTGTTTTTTTGGGTTGGATATAAATAAATAGTATTGTTGCAGAGACAAGTAAGGAGGATATATGGAAGGAGCAAAATAAAAAGTCAGCTCTTGAGCTGGGATATATAGAAAGCATATTTGAGTCAGTCAGACAGACAAACAGACATCTGGGCAAAGCCATTTTTATTAACCTCCCACCCAACTCACTCTATAGCCACTAGAGAGACTACAATTGTCTATGTTTAGTTAATAAAATGCAAACAATTAGAGGAGACTATATAAAGACATGTGTTATTATTATTATTATCCATACACACACGTATATCAATTTTATTCTCAACTCTCAAAGTTTTTTTTTCACCTGATGCCTGACTCAACCAAAGATAGTTTTTTTCTTGGAATAGTAAATTGTACTCTGGAGATAATAACAATTTGGGAAAATGCTTTGGGATTTTTTATTGGTGCTCCCCCAAAAAATGCTCTCCTACCACCTATTATTATTATTATTATTATTAAGTCATGTTACTGCTTTTTGTGAAAATCATGGAAAAAGAAGAGGCATTTAAATGCTCTGCACTGCAGAGAATTCATTCACTTTTTTTCTTTTGGAGAGAAGCAGATTTCCGACTTCCTGCTTCTCTTCTCAGAAAATTTCTCGAAAAAAGGGAGGTCTTCCTCTGGGATATGCATTGATCATAACCTAAATACTAAATACACTCTTGTTCTCTGCCGGACATGAAAATGCCAAAATGTCCATATTACTCTCAATCATCATCCTGACTTGACTCGACTCAACCCAACTGCTACCCGCCATCCTATCATCCCTATACATTCAATTGGTACGATCTCGTAACAATTTTCTCTCCTTTCACCTCTTTCTCCGCAAGCTTATATAAGGACAACCTTTTTCTTTCAATCATTATATACGTATTAATGTTTTACGTGACTTGCTTGACATGTAATACATTTATCTCAATGTAACCTGCTACACATCCTCATATTTCTCCTCCTCCTCCTCCAGCAAGGATTCTAGGATCCTAGCCCGACATCTTTTGCACGAAACAAGTTTCCCGACATTTCTTGCCCGCCATCCTTTGCCCGAGTCAATTTGCCCGAAACAACTTGCCCGAGACTTCTCGCCCGACATCCCTAGCCCGATTAATGTTTGCCCGAATAATCTTTTGCCCGTATGCTCGTTTGCCCGAATGACATGTTTAGAATTATAATACATTATATGAAATATATAACCTAAACATGATTTCTTGCACGGACCATTTTTACGAATCTCGGGGATCATTTTTACTTATGGTAATTTATGTGCCAGTAATCATATACGTAAGCTGCATTATGAACAGGATTGTAAAGAAACGTCTCGAGGCTGCGGGCCCCGTACGAAGGTTTATATTAAGGTATGATACTTTTAAAACCTGACTTGTTTTAAACGGTTTAAATTAAACCTTACTTAACCTAGCACACCTCCAATGACATTAATTTAGATAATTTAATTTTTTGCTCCCATGCTGATGCCATGTTAGTGTTTTTTCTTGGTGGTCGAAGTGCTTCGAGTTAATAGCTGGAAGGAGTAGAAAGAAATGCAAATGTATGTAAATACATAGGTATGTATTCTGTGGACTAGACTCAATTTCCAAATGATATGAAATAAATTTATATAATGATATATTTGATATTAATATAAAATATATTATGTAATGTTTAAACATGTTATTCGGGCAAATGATGCTACGGGCAAAACATTGTTCGGGCAAACATTACTCGGGCTAGGGATGTCGGACAAGAAAACTCGGGCAAGTTGTCTCTGGCAAATTGACTCGGGCAAAGGATGGCGGGCAAGGAATGTCGGGCAACTTGTCTCGGGCAAAAGATGTCGGGCTAGGATCCGATTACCTCCAGCAAGTCATGTAAACAAATTTACACGCCTTCAGTGTAAAAACCATGTATTAATAATGACGATGACTTTCAGAGTGAGGAATGAGTTTTGAGCCTCAGTTACCATTATCATCATTATCATCATCATCCCCCCCATTTTACCAACAACAACAACCACCGCAATTCTCATCATTCTTCCTCGTCTCTAAATACATGGTAACCCGAGCGAAAAAAAGAAAAGCGATACAAAATGAAAGATTTTTTTACGTGTTTTAGGTGGCGTGGTGTACAGAAAACAAAATCAGGGTCGCCGATGATCATCATCCATCACGTTCCTTTCAAACCAGTTTGATGGTTACACAATACGCACAAGAAAAACAGCGGCGGCATATATATATACTCTACATACCTACCTATATCTACACTCCTACTGCTGCCATGTAACTCATCCCCATCACTGTCATCTTTTATCCAAAAAATAATAATTCAATATACATTGACAGGGAAGACGAGACAAGATTTCCAGAGAAACTACCGCAAGGAGCTGGATAAACCACCATGAAATGGTATCTCTCTCCCGCTTTTATAAAGAAATAACACCTTGTGCACAAGAACATATATAAAAAAGTTAAAGTTGATATAAAACAGGGCTAAACTCTGTATATTAAACTGGCATATAGACTCAAAAAAAATATGTACAGAAAAAAAACTTGTGTACTGACTGGATTGGATGCCAACATGATTCTGTCAGTTTACTCAGCTTTTTTTGTTGTTCTTCTTTTATAACTTGTATACTTTTTATATATATTTTTTTTAAAACAAGTTTCCAAGTTTGAATAAATCCAATAAGAAATATATCTCTCTCTCCTTATTCTTAAGCTGACAGAGAAACTTTTACAAATTTCTTTATTGCAATCTTTTTGAAATTTTCCTTCCGGTTATTCAAAGAGAATTTATAGCCTCACTCCTCTACTTTTTCTTTCTCTTTTTTATCCTCATTCATAAAATGTATTATTCAAAAAATTGAAAAGTGTACAAAAAAATATATCCTATTTGGAAAATAATGCAGAGAAAATCCTGCTAGTTGCCTGGATAACCTATTCAAATATTATTATTTTTTATACCTTTTGTCCATTCTTACATAATAATACGCTATATACCTATAAAAAGTAGCCACTAAATTTTTTAGTAAATTATAATTTTTTTTTCTTTGAATGTTGAAAAAAATAAGCATACTAACAGAAAAAAAGCACAATATCCAGTTTATATGGGTGTGGATGTGGACACTCGCTTTTCCAAGTACTGCGTCAAAAGATGAATAGATTACATAATATATTAAGTCTGTTTAAACATTTTTTTTTGTCTTAAGCCAGTGTATGATGATCATCTGCATAATATGCCTACCTACAGTACATACATTTGTTATAAAAAATAAATATGAAAGGGTACATGAGAAATACAGTCTTGCTGATTATGATCCCTCCGGCTGCTCTACTGAAAAAGAGCTCTACTCATTTTTTTATATAATTTTTTTTGTGGGTGTCAAGAAGAAAAGAAGGCATAAGGATGGTTTGATAGTGTAGACGGCAGATTTCAACTTGTTTAAGTTTTCAAACTCATACTTAAATTAAACTGTTTACTCAATCTTATCATGCACAGCAGAAACAGAGAGATAGATGGAGAGGGAGAGAGAGAGAAGTTAAGTAGTAAGCGCCACTTTTAATAAAAAGTAAGTTTGATAGAAACCAAAGTGTTTTACGCATGAAATTTTCTTTATGAAGCAAATTTATGAAAAGATGGCGGGCAAGGTGGGTGGAGAGTGGAGAGGTAGTAGATTGGTCGGTGTGTGTTATTAGACCTTTTTTCCTGCCTTTAATAAAGTGATGCATGTTTTTTTCTAAGTAAATTCATCATTAAAAAACATAGATGAAGTGAAACTGGAGCTTTTCCGTTTTATGAAACATATTTTTATGAGAGTGGAGGTGGATTTTTTTTAATTGTAAATTATTAGTGTACTGCGCCAGTAAACTCTGGTTGGGTTTGGGTGGTGAGTGTGAGGAGAAGTTATATGATAATGATTGCAGAGGAGGATGAAAAGCGGATGTATGTTGGTATCCAAGTGTTTACTTTACAAAAACAGGCTAAGCTTGATTTGATATTTTATTACTTGTATAAATATTAAGGAGCGCGACAGGAAACAAGACCAAGACGGGTTTGCATTTTCTCTTTTTTTTATAATGATGTCCGCTACCTACGCGTTTCTTATGGTCGTTCGGAGAAGAGCGGAAAAAAGAGAGGTGACATTTTCAGTAGGCTCCAAAATATAATGTTATTCATGATTTGTCTATTGCGTAGGCAAATTGAGTTTTTTTTTCGCTGATAATACCATCATTATTTACCATACATGCTATTCATATGTACACAAGTATTATTTTTTTGTTATTATGCCATCCATTCAAATCCCATAAAAAACACGGTAAGTCAGTCCTAATTTGTTTTCTTTTACTTTCTTCCCGCTACTTTTGTACGCCAACTTGGCTATACTACTCTACATAATAACAAGCTCACCACTACTACCACACTCTCCTTCCTCCCAATCTGAACTTTCTATTTAGTAGAGTTTCCAGAGCAAATACAAGAAAATTCCAAGTAAATAACCATAGTTCAACAAAATTGTAGCCAAAAACAAGAAAAATGACTGCCATCCAACAAGATCCCACCACCACCAAAACTAAACTCTTTCCATCTGCCTCTCTCTCCCTTCCACCTTTCCTGCAAACACCTACTCTCCAAACAGCTTATTACACCATCACCCTCAAACATATACTGTCCGGCTTATAAATATATATACCTACCTATACCTTAACCAAAAGGAACACACATAGAAAACGTTCATTTCGTCCTTAACACCAAAACATCTACTTACTATCCCCCAAGTACATACATTAAAAAATATATATTTCCGCCTAAAACGCTATATACCATGCATGCATAAATATATGCATGCATAAATATATGCATATATATTGAATGGCTTTAAGTGTACAGCAGCCGTGTAAAAAAGAACAGCAAAAGACTATCACCAGCAGCACCATCAATATATCGCCACTCTCTCTCTCTCTCTTCTGCCTGCAAGAAGTAATGGTAATCCATTATCAAACTTTCTCATCCACACAAAGCTTTCTCTAACTCTATGTGCCTCTCTCTCTCTCTCTGCATCTCTGTTCATTCTCTCTCTCTCTCGGCTATGAAAAGAATATCCGACCGTGATCTTGCATTACACACAAAGAAAGGAGTAGCACACCACCAAAAAGAGTAATATCAAATTCATGATGATGTTTCCCAGTAAGTACAACTCAACTCACACTATTTCCCCCTTTCTTTTCGCTTCCTTCCTCGCACCCAAAAATATTTAATATCCATCTACCATCCATCTATATAGTCTCTCTTGATTATTCTCCTAAACGGTTGCATATACAACAGGGAAAAAGTAAAAGCCTCTCTATTTATTTGCTATTATTAGTGCCACTGTTGTTTATACTCTATTGCCACACATTAAATATTTGGGTCGGTTTGGTCGGTTGGTGCGAGAGTAAACAGGGAATTAGTTCACTCAATGTTTGCTACAGAAGAAGCAGCCGTGGTGGTGGTGGCTGTAATGATGCTACACATTCGTGGCGTGTGGTATCGTGGTAAGCAGAGAAAATCTAACCGGACATGGAAGCACCAAATCCTTACACTCCCATTCTTATAATAATAATAATAGTAATAGATACTATGCAATATATCTACACTCATTTCATACAAATTGCCACATAAGGAAAAAATGTATACGCTCACTTGAAAATAATATAGAAAGTGAATAATATGTTGTTGTTTTACTATCATTGTTGTATTTTTCACTCTCGCATACTTTCTCTCTCCAATGCATTGTTACACTGCAGTAGAAAAAAACACAAATTTCTACACACTTGCCATAGCAGAGGTCCGGTTTATATTTTTTTAAACCATTTATATCCATTTTGCAACCATGGTGCCGTAAACCCTTTTCCCTATACAATACAAATAACTTTGCAGGCCTCTTGGGCAAATTGAAAAGATAATTTTCGTAAAGGAATTTTGAAACAATTCAAGGGTCTACTAGGCCAGTATATCAAACTCAACAGTTTCTGGGGGAGTAAATTTTTTTTTCTAGAGCATTAAATCCTTTTAAAGTCTTTTTTGGAATTTTTCTTCTTTTTTTTTGAAGAAACGTTTTATTTTGAAAAAAGGCAAAACAAAAGTAAAAAAATAATTGTAATCAGACATTTTAGATATTTTTTTCCTTGCCAGAAAACTACACATTCTGCAACAACATACCTAACTACCCATATAATGGCGTATAAAAAAGGGATGTATTACTTTGTGTGTTTCTTTTTTTTTGTTATTTTTCATATCATCTATACATTTATATAAGTTATATAACAAATACTGCAGCAAAACGATACTAAATGCGTAGTACTTAACTCCGTTCACACCCTCATTTCACTGGATTATTTTGTTCAACTTAACTGACGAATTTTATTTTGTAAAAAAAAATACAACTTGCAGACTTGAAAAGACTTTATCAGAATTGTTTCATGTGTATCACGATTGTTTTTTTAAAAATAGTGACTTATACAGACATTGTATAGATACACAGTCTATTGCAATGGTTAAAAAAGGGGACAGGAAAATAGAAAAATGGCTGGGTGTAACCCTTTCTCTCTCTCTCTCTCTCTCTCTTTTGCAGTCTCTCTCTATCTGTCTCGAATGTTCCATAGAAATATGGGTTGGCTTATAAACAGCCATATTGTTTGTCCTGTATGGTCACAGAATAAAGATTGTATGTGTACCATATATATTACAAATACCACTTTACTAGAAATAAAGCCAAAAAAATCTTATTTTAATCATCATCAAAGAGGTAACTGGCAACTGGAAACATGAGGCAACACATATTATTTTTTTGGTAGCATGGCAGGAGACTCTACTGACTCTACTGTGAGTAGAGTATAAACGCTACAAAAAATAAAATGCCGTAGTAATGACCACATCAAATGCAGTCTCCAAAGTCCAGAGATTTTTTTTTATAAACGAGGAAAAATTGGGTTTACAACTGTTTGAATGGCATTGCACTTTACAACAACAAAACTCAATTCGTTTTTTTGTGTGTTGTTTTTTAACGGTTGGATCCATCCTTCCGACAATACTTGGGTTTTTGTTTCTCCCAGTTTACTAGTCAACCTTGTTTGCGCACACAATTACACCCTTTATTTCTTTTCTGCCTACAAATTTTATTTAAAAAAAAAGTTGTAGGTTCAACATTGCTGATGAAAGTAGAATGTGGACCAATGTTCATCTAATTGCAAATCAATGATAAAATGAGCCTTTGATTTGACTGGATCTGTGGTACAGTTACAAGAGATGTGCGAGTCAATTGATTCGTCATCATCATCATCATCATCATCAGAGAAGTAGCAGTGATTGTTATCCAAAGACTCATTCTCTTTACTATTATGTAAAATGCACAAAGAGTTTTGCTTTGTTGTTTATGACTTTCTGTCTGTTGAATTGAACGAACACACTGTTAAATGTTGAATCTCTACTAGACTATTTTTAAGCTGTAAGTAAGTGAGGCGGTAAGGAAGGGCAATTAATTTGTGTAGATATCTGTCAGCCTTGCATTGGGAGTCGGATATTGAATGGTACTAGCAATTTTGGTGTGTCGGATATTTCTTTTTGAAATTCCAGGTAATTTGGTAATTAGCTGCCATGAAATATCCGATCTAGGATTGACAATTCCATTCGCTCAGCACCATGTTTCATTCTAAAAATAGCGATGATGAATAGGCTTTAATAAAAATAGATTCATCAAAGCTACCATTTCAAAGGCGAAAGACTTGAGAATAAAAAAGTTCAACTGGAGTTTTGAAGTGAACGGTCAGACTGACACAAGGAATTTAGTAAGTATGATACGTTTACTCGCATTATTTAATAAAAACAAGTAAGTATATGACTGATTCTCACTGACTGTGACTGTATTCGCCCTTTTGTAAAGAAAAAAATGTGCAAAATATGTAGAAACGTGTGTATCTCAATCTTTTATGCACGTACTACACATTTCCATTATTTAGATGGAAAGAAAAACAAATTCCCCCTCCTATCTTTTTTTTTCTTGACAAACTATGCATCCATTCATACACACAAACACACAACTCACAAGTCTTGAGTAAACAGCCAACTTTAAAAGTCAAACAAAGTTCTTCTTGTCTCCTTTTTCTTCTTTTTTAAAAAGCCGTGTGAGCAACAGTAACAGGATCAGCAAGAAAGAATACAAAAAAGTGAATGGGTAGAACAAGAAGAAAAGAGGAAAAAGTTGAGAAAGAAGTAAAAAAAGGAATAAAACGATCAACCAGTATGAATATATAGACACATGTACCTAATATGCATGTTGTAGAACACGCGGAGAATAAAATATCTTTTCGTTTAGCAAACCGACAACGATGAATGTGTGTAGCGTGTGTATATATAGTAAAATAGAGTAGTAGCATTCAGTGAAGAATTATCGAAAAAGTAGTGTAGTATTTTTAGAATAAAGAATTGTTGAACAAGGAATGAAGGGAAGAAGAAGAAAAAAGATTTTTTTCTGACCGTACATTTTATGGTGATTTCCCTACTGTTTTTTTGAAGATGCATACTTTTTTTTACAACTTTACAGAAATATTATTACAAAAGAATAATATACCAAGTTATAGTACATATTATAGTGGAATATCAGTGCCACACCGTTACCACTACTTTGTAATTTGACCTTGTGTGCGTCTCCACTCAAAGGAAACGATCAAGTGCAAAAATCTGGAAAATAAGAAGACATGCTTTGTTTTTTACCCTTTTTCTCCTTCTCTTGTCTTTATCGCTAGGATTTGTACAGACCTTCTCTTATTATTACAATTATTATTATACTTTTGTGTCTTGGATGCAAGTACACAAGCAGAAGAAAAAGATGAAGAACACACGGCAGTCGTGCACACATACACGCGTAGGTATGAAGAAGCAAAGATATTTAATAATAATGTGATGCATGTAAAGCCGCTTCAAGTTGTAAGTCTGAATTTTAGTCAAAATCACTCAAAAATCAAGATGAAAACCAATATGGGCGTATATGAAACAAAATATCTTTTAAAGGAGTGCATACTTTTACGGTATATTTTTATAAAGTGAGTATTTATACAAAAAGTTTTTTTTCTTATTTACAATGTATGTATAGAGGTATATGTATACATGTTTAAGAATCGGAAGTGAATGTGAATTTGATGATGATAACAACACTTGGTTTGGTCTTATTTTGCTTTCTTGCTATACCATATATTATACAAAACGTACATGAAATGTAACAAGATTTTGCGGCTCAAATAGAACTGCAACAACATATTTTTTTTCCCGCGAATAAAAGAAATTTTTTTTGAAGCGAAGCGCAAAATATCCTGGTTTTGTGTTTCTCGAAAAAAAATTGTTTGAGGATATTTTAATAGGTGATTAATATACGTATATAGTATGGTGAACAGGTATAAGTATAATAATAATGATAATAATAATGACATGTTAGAAGGTAGCTCGACAGTTAGACTTTTTTTCATATATCATCGATATATCATATCAACCTTCAAATTCAAATATACTTAAGTATCAAAATAGTTTTAAGGAAGGATATAAAAGAAAATGTATTTGTTTTATTGTTCGCCACAAATTTTCAGATTTGTGGAATCATCCTGCCGTCCATTTTTTTATATAAAGTTGGAATGGTAGACAAACAGAAAAGTGGTTGACTTATTGATATGAATAAAGTGTCCATATATTTATACCTTGGCGTCATAAAAAAACACGAAAATACCTGGCGCTTCTTCTTCCTCTTGTGTACAAAATAAATGCAGATAAATCCACATAAGTGTAATAGCTTTTGAATGGAAATGAAGAAAGAAAAGCGACTACTATTGCTAGACTATTTTATGTTCCACTAACGCTTTTGTTTATATTATTACAATAATAATAATAATAGTAAATGGAAAACTTATATATTTTTTTATCCAAAAAAAACTTTGTTTTTTTGTCTCTTGCCAGCATGTATAAAAAAGAGGATTTGCTCACTACTACAACAACAACCACTACTGGTACATTGTAGATACATCTACTTTACTCCAACCACCGCCATTATTGCCACCTCCAACCAAAAAAATCTACCGCTCTGCTGTGCTGTATTACTTTTTTATACGAAGAAGATGATGAAAAAGGGTGGAAATATTGAAAAAACAGCAGAGTAATATAATATAAAAAATAATAATAATAATATATTATTATTATTATAGGAGCAGAACAACTCTTTTTTGCTTGTAATGCACATAATAATGGTGTTGGTGGTGGATGTAGTGTTCCCAGCACTGCTGCAGAGAGCAGAGACATTAAGTTGAATAGATTCGGAGAAAAAAAAGAAGAAGAAGAGAAAAGAAGAAGTAACATATCGTCCTCCATATCCGTCCGTCTTTTTTTATTTTTTTCCCTCTGTAGTGTGCTGTTAAAGCCGAAAACCTGAGTTTTTTAGGTTCTCTGCACCACTTCTTCACCATCACTTTATTTATACACAAACTATATACAAATTATATGTATATATAAATATATATGCTCCCTTTTTTCCATCATCCATATTACTCCAAAATCCATAATATATACACATTCTTCTCTCCCTCTAAAAAAAAGTAATTTTCCTCTTTTTTATTTCACTAAAAAGCTGAAAGCATATCCGCCTGCTGTGTGTCTTATACAAGAAAAAAAGTGTGGTTCCTTTTCATTTATCATCATCATCATACACAGCAGAAGAGCAAGAAAGAGAAGATGAATGTATGCATAATACAATATACTTTATATAATATATATATATATTGATATGGATGTATATATGTCTTATACTTGACTACATAGTACCTATTTATTCATGTGTGATTCACTCCATTTTTATTCTCAAGAAAGAAAGTTCAAAAAAAGGCTAGCATTTTGGCTTGTATACTTCTATACTTGACTACTTTGATGCTACGCATAAAAATTTGGTTAAATGGTACACAGGTAAACCATGTATATATATACCACCTTACTTTGTAAATAGGTATGTATACTTTAGAGCTACTTTCCCGTTCAATGTCCTGTGTGCCCTTAGAGTAAAAAAGAAAAATTAACTAACAAAAGCACACACACGCACACTACTACCATCCCCATCACTAAATAAAACTGACAATGACGACAACGATCATTTCTTTTTCTGTTCACTCTGCCGAGAGTTTATAATGCTTTCTTTCTGCATATTTTTTCTTCTCCTCTTCTTTTGTTGCTTGTGAGTCTGATGATGACATGTACAAAGAAGGAGAAAAGGTGCTCCTTTTATTTTTATTTTTTGTATTTTTTTGCTTTAAGCCCCAAACAATTTAACTCTCTTGTGTTTTTCTGTTTTGTGTGTTAGTTATGTCTCTCTTTTTTTGCAAAAAAAACTAAATGAACAAATAATAGCTTGTTCACCAGATGTTGCTCTTAGAGACTCAATAAACTTTTTTTTGAGAGGGGCTGTCCATTTATTTACAATTCTAGCTGCAGTTATATACAGACTAGATATATCTTATATGTGGGTAATGTGAGATATTTTTCATCCGCATGCTATATCCATATGAACAGCCCCTAGGAGAATGGTGCGCTTGTGCTTTATTATCAAGAGAGGAAAAGTATATAAGTCCAAAGTACTACAAGCAGACCTTCCAAAAATTGAATTTCGATTATAAAAATGTATATACAATAGGTATATATACTATTTTCTCAAGTGACTATAAACAAATGAAAAATTCCTTTATGGAGTAGCTCGTAAATAATGAGGACATTATCATCAATGTAGAGGATCATGTCCAAAATGGACAGTCGAAATCCCATAAATGACGTCGTCATTATCACACATTTTTGCGCTATTTACTAACGTGTTGTTGTTAGCCTTGAATATTTTGCTTGCGAAAAAAACTTGTAAAGATTTTGGGCGATAATCAGAGTGAAAACTAAAATAGTTTATGATTACTTAAGGTTTTTTAGGTATGTATATATAAGGCGGAAGCTAAAATTAAAACTGATCCATACTTAAATAATAATTAAATATATACTAGTCATATTATACCAATTTATCTCAAAATACCCTTTATTTTAAATACTCTTGTAATTATTTACGAAACAGGAAGCTGACTGACAACTGTCAATCATCAAATAAGTATTCTAAAAAAATTATTCGTTAAGTCCATGCATTGGTCTGTTGCGTGCTGCATATTACTATAATTAATTATTATATAATTATTATTTATAAATTTAGCGACTTCATGATATCCACAGTCTTAAAATAAAGTCATTCCTCAAATAATTATTATAAGTTGAAAGTGATCATAATATGGCATTATATCGTTATTACTGCTCAACTGATGCAATAATTCTAAGCTGGGCTGATAAAAAAAGAAATAAAAAACTGGAGCGGGTTATTTAAATGTAAGTACGTATATTATATTCGTATGATTTTATTGCACTCTTCTTTTTTGCGCTATTAATTGTCCTGTTAAAAATAGCTTGATTTAAAAAAAATAAATGCAATGGTAGTAGTAATTATACTTATCTATCAAATCCTAAAATATAGATTATCATCATGCATGTCAAAATAAAAATAAATAAAAAGTTTAAAAAAAAAATTAAAAAATGAATTTACTTATTATTTTGTTTCCAAAACTGAAATAAATATATTTTGTTAGTACATTAGGTATGATTAATGTTTGTATTTTCTTTGCTTTAAATTCATCATCATTGTTATTATTATTTTGAAATTTTGAGTGGATAAAGAAAAAAAATGCAAGTGCATTTATTAGACACCTCACCTTGGGCAGGGTCCAATAGAAACTGGAAGCTGGATGTGGTAGTTGTAATGGATCCGGGTGTGCTTACTCCATCCCCATCCTCAGTGAAAATGAGCAAGGGTGCTTCCGCTGTGGAGGAAGAGGCAGCAGAAATGGTACTAGCGAAACTTGTTCTTGCCCCGGTGTTTCTACCTTCCAGTTCAAAGTCTCCCTTAAAAATGGGTATGGGGATGCTGGGTAGGGAAGATCTCGTTGGAGTTGTCGACGTCGTTGTTGTTCTTAAACCTCCTCCACCACCACTACCACCACAACAACCTCCACTTGCCAACACAACGGCAGGACTTGTCGAGGTATTTATGGCAGCAGCAATGCTTAGCGTGGTGGATGCTCCCGAGTTGTTCCTACTGCTGCTACTTGACTCAATGGCTCCACTATCCGCGCTCGTGCTTCCACTTGGTGGTGAATGTATGACTGTCATTTCAAAACAGAGAGAGATCCCACACAGAAAAAAACATATTATCCACTGGAGTCGTGTCATCAAAAATACATGGATATTTGTTTTTTTAGTTACAGTTAAAAAAATAACAATAAATTGATAGGCTACAAGAGCAATAATGTTTTGAAGGAAAAAGAAAAGTTATTTTGGGGAAAAGGGTATTTACAAAGGCTCAAATGAGGTAATCGCGACAACTGATGATTTTTTAATAGTAAAAGAGGGAATGTTTTTGCTGATAATAATAATAATAATAATAATGAGTATATATACTTGATGGCAATGCTTCCATACATTATTTTATATATGGTCAGTATATAAATTTAACATAATCATAATAATAATAATAATAATAATAACATACAAAATTATATAAATATTGGTATAATAATTTAAAGATATTTTGTTTATTATAAATATGTGAATATTACTTTTGACTATAATATAATTTTATTGGGTGAGAGAACAGCGTGAGTAAGCTTGGTATTCAACTGCGCGATACAATTTTTTTTGTTTTGTTTAAGCAGCACTCTTACTCCCAACAACGATGAGTGACGTTGCAGCGTCCATCAGAAGAACATGAAGAAACAAGTATTTATTTATTTGTGTTCCTGTTGCTGAGTAGAAAAAAAATGTTTTCAGTCTTTCTGCTTTGCTTAATTTCTGTAATAATAAAAAGGTCAATTGTTCCGGGCACCAATGTTTTTATTGTTTTGTAATGTGGGTCGTTGTTATGTTAAGCGGAGTAACTGTGTAACTTTAACTTGTGTATTTAATGTTTGTTGAAGGAAAAGGAGAAACATTTCCTTGATTGTCCTGCAATTTTATAGTTTGAAATGTACAACAAAGGAATACATTTTTTTTGTATAGATATTATGTTGTTAGTTTACTTAATTGGCTAGCGAGTACACTGGAAACACACGAGAGAGAGAAAGGAAGCGTAGTGGATTTTGTTGGTGTGTTTGTGATACTTTTGACGAATGACGAGTATATCAATCCGCCATGGTGGTGGTAATTCTCCACGGAATTCTGTAACCAGTCTTGGAACAAGTAAAAGAAAAAAAGTATTACTTTTTTCCTCCTTTTTTTTCTTCCCTTCTTGTTTCAACCTCAGTATATTTATTTGTTGTAATGATGAAAAATTCAGGTGTAGTGGTGGTACGCTGGTACAAAAAAAATAGACAGCGAGGAGCAAGGAAAATAGAGTATTACTATTTACTTTGGCTCGGATCCCTCCTCTTCTTCTTCAGGGAAATAAATTATGGAAAGGAAAATGTGTTTTCATCATCCCTCCTCTCTTCAAATTGATTTCTCAGGCTGGAGATCCACTCACTCACTCTTGCAACAAGCTGGGAAGATTAACTGGAATATATGTATGGGAGCTCTCCTTCTGGAAAATATTTGAGAAAAAGGAAATGGTCAATAAGAACAAGTAAATAAAATGCTGTGTAAATAAACAAAAAAAATCTGCTCCTGCTCAAGTAGTAGTTTTGTAGTAGTATACTAAATGGTATTTCATACATAAAAAATAACAGGTAACAACGGTTGTGTAAATACATGTCTGGATTTGAGCATATATTTTTGTGCTTTTTTTTTGGAGTTGCTCGCTTGGAGAGAAGGAGAGAGAGAGAGCGCGAAAAAAATAGACGAGAAGATGGAAAAAGTGACTTTTGACTCTTAATTAATTCAACTTGCCTGTAACTGTCCAAATTGAGTGGAATTGATCAACTTGTCTGCGTTAAAGAAATGTAAATATGTGCCAACGTAAAGATTTTTTTTGTAAAAAAAATAAAGCAATCATGTAATGTATGAGATGAACATATAATATAGCTAAGCTGCATAATATATTATGTACCTATATATATAAACTTTTGTATTTATGTATGTTTTAGTTAAGATGAGTGTGATGGCGGTGATGGTGATAAATTGAAGATTTAAAAACCAATCTGTTACGTATCCTGCTTACATAAAGGTTATATAAATCTGGTATAATAATGCACCACAAGATACTATTTGGATGTTAAATTGAATCGCTGACTTTTTGGAATGAAGGGAAAACAAAATTATTTACAAGAGGAAAATATGCAGAGGGTAGTTTTTAAAAAATGTTAAATGTTTTCCTTTTGTGGAAAAAAACCTGGGGCCTCACACACAAGCATTATAACAGTATAGTCCCTGGGGTTATGTGACCAATGTAAACACACCTATATTTTGTTTTCTCAGCACACAACACGCTTGTTTCTCTGTACCCTCTGCAATTATATCAAGTGCATGCAATTCCTCTTATAAAATCTCATTTTACCCCTAAGTAACTTCACCATTTGTTGTTGTTTTGAAGAAATAAAAAAAAATCGTGCGAAATAGGTATTATGTAAATAAAAAATGAAAATCAAATGCATGTTATTTTTTTATCTGACGGGTAAGGAAGGATGTATTGTCAAAGAAAAATAAAATAAATAATAAAAATAAAAGCAAGTTTGTGATGCTCCACTTATTTTCCATTTCCCTTCTCGTTTTTTTAAATATTGCCGATCTAAACTCTCAACATAACAACCATGAAATATACTGAAAAGGGGTACATAAAAAAACATTTCCTTCTTTTTTTATTTCTGTATTTATTTCCATGTCTGTTTGTTTCGAAAGCCTTCCTTTCTAATTCTCATCTTTTTTCTCTACTACCATCACACTGCTCACTTGTCTTACATTTTTTTGTACTTTTTTTTGTGTGCATTTACCTTCTCTTTTATTCGTAGCAATCACATTGTCGTAATCTTGATCATTTTTTTTTCTTCTCCTGACAAAATAAAAAAAGATGGTATGATACCACTACCACCACCACCACTACTCATGGCCTTCACTCAAACCGCCTACTTACTTATGTTGGTAGTTTTAGGTAGTGGATCAATTTCATCCATTTTTTACACAAAAAAAATATCCAGTTTTATTTTCTCCTTGATGCGAATTGATTCTCCTTCTCCACAAGTATCTCTTTTACCAATTTACAATATTATTGTGTCTATCTCCTTCTACCTATATCTATCAGCTCTTGTAAAATTCCATCCTACAAAATACACCTTTAAAAAATAGGCTTCACCAAAATCTTCCCCTTTCTCCTCTTTTTTACATCTTAAAAACAAGTATCAAAAAAATCTTTCTTCCTCTTTTCTTTCTCATAAAACGACAATCAAGCAGGGGAAATATCTTCATTTTTTGTCTGGTCTGCAGGACTACTGCTTTTACTTGCTCAGCTTAAGGTAAAATAGTGTAACAACCGAGTAGTATAACATCAAGGAGGAGTATTATGATTTTGTTTTGTTTTTCTCTCCTATTGTTGTTGTTGCTGTTGTTGTTGTTCCGAAGCTAAAACCAAATTACTCTTTCCTCCTACGTAAAACACATTTAAAGAATTAGCAAAGATTTTTCTTTCTTGTGGCTTTGCTTTGACTTTCGCTTGTGTGGGCTCTTTAGAGGACGTCATGCTCTTGAGTAGATTATTGGGTTTTGTGTTTGGTGGAAACCAAGAAAAAAAATATTAAGAAAAGAAGTAGAAGGAAAAAACCGAGGAGAAAAAGGAATTATTGAAAGGAAAAAAAAGTTTGGGTAAATTGGCTAGAAAGCCCAATTCGCCGTTCTCTAATGGCCGACTATGTACGTATATATTTTTTTTTCTCGTACACAAAACAAAGTGTAACTACAAAAAAGTGTATATATTTATGTATTTACCTATGTATATATGTTTATACAACTAAATTTGAGCTTGGTGTGTACTCCTTACCTTTAACGATTAGAAAGCAGAATGGGAGGAGAAAATGGGATGGTTTACTGCAACTTGTGAAGGAAAACAATCTGGGATCTCTTGATACAATAACAGTGATATCCAGCAGATGAGAAGCAGGTGAAACTGCTCGCGTGGTAGAAAGTGGATTATATATTTTATATTTTTTTGCTGGTATAAAAGATATTGTCGTTGTAGTGATAGTTTTTCTTCTTCTTTTTCTTTGTCGTCTTATTTTTTTTTGTCCCCGTATATAACAATGTAGACACAAGAACCAAAAAATTGGTAAAAAAAGTGATATCTCCTATTTCATTCCCTTAAGTGGTTTTAAAGGTGACTGAGTAAATCAGGTAAAGGTATTTTATTATATGAAACGTATTATTTATATATAGTTTGTGTGTAAGGTGCATGTAAAGTGGACACTTTTTTACATGTATAGTAATTTTTTTCTCCACTTTTTTCTCCTCCTACAAAAATAGTGAATCTAATCCATTTTCAAACGATTTTCTTGTCCTCTCACCCTTGCAAAACTTGATGGTTGCTTAATCTTGAATGTATTTCCTTTTCTCGGCTGGATTTTTCAGGCTAGTCAACTTTATTGTTTATTTTTTTTACTAAAGTTTTGATAAAAGATGATGAAATCAGCGAGTATCCCATTTTAAATTATATCTGCACGCATTAACATTGCATTGTGACTTGTGACGACGCTTGGTAATTAGCACAGTTGTGGGGCAATGTCAAAAAAATGTAACGTGAAAGGAACTACACACGTAGCAGATTCTACTAAGCAGATTATTATTTGTTTTTGTTTAGTTCAAAATCTTCCCCTTTTATCCATATTATTATGAGTTTAGGGATTTGAATGTAGGTAATATAATCCGTGCAATATGAATGAATAGAATGAGTGGATAAAATGCAAAAGGAGAAGTTGATAAAGCAACAGTTGTACTTGACGCAGATCTAGAAAACTATTATTTATCTTCTCTTCACTTTCCCTGGAAAGCTTTTAATTCCTTTTGTTTTGCGATTTGCCAACAAGATAGTGTGAGAGTGGGATATGGTGTAGTGTAATGAAAACTTTAAACAGTGTCAACTTTCTTTTTCTGTCATTTTGTGTTGCTGTTGCTGCTGCTGCTGCTGTTGAAGAAGATGATGATGATGTTGTTGCTGCTTTCTGCTGTGTGCTTTTCACAAAATATGTGTTCGGTTGTTTTGAAGTTTTCGTAAAAAGGAAATATATTTAATTTAATGCTATTTATAATATACAGCTGTACTTATTCATACATTTCATATGACGTAATGGATAAGTGGACTACACAGGAATTATAGTGCTGCTATGTAATTTACATTTGGAAAATTGAAAAAGTACAGTCGCCAATACTGACATTTGATAGATGGAATATTATAAAGCTAAATGACGACAATAATTGGTTATAAATTCAGAAGAAACAATGTTGATAATTAATATATATATTTTTTTGTAATTTTTACCTAATTATAATTAATATTTTATTAATAAATGTTGTAGTTTATTTCTTTCTTTGTTGAAATTTGTTAGTACAATTTCTGTATGGAAATAGAATGGATCATTTCAATCATAAAAACGTTTCGGCCCCCTCCCATTTTTTATGTTATTCCGTACCATTTAATAAGCATAATTTTCCCCGTAAATTTGTAATATTTTTTTTTCGTGTTGTTGTTAAATTTTGAGAGTGCAAATATTTATGATTGGTTTTTAAAATTTGGAAAAAGTTTGAATAAGTTTTTAGTAATATCTTTTTGAATAGGATTGAATAAGAAAGTTTTTAATAATTTTTTGGTGACTGGATAATTTGGAGCAGAGTGAATTGAATTTTATAATTCAATAAAAAAAATTAGCAATGCGAGAAGAAATTGTAGAGTTATAATTTGTAAATATATTGGCGTCATTTATACAATGGCTTTATCTGCCGTCTTCCTTTTTTTCTTTAATTTATTACAGTTATATATTTCCTATTTATAAATTTAGTCGTGCTTCCAAAAAGACAAGATGTGTTGATCTATCTACTCATATTTGATTTGCTAAAAAAGAAAGCCTTAAAATTTCTAGTCACCTCTCACGTTAACCATACACGCAAAAATTTTGCCATCCACTTTCTAAACATCACCTGATTGTTACCCAACTTTTAATTTTTTTTGTTTGTATTTAAAATTTTCTTTTTTTAGCATAAAAATAAAATTTATTTATTTATTATTTACAAACTAGTTCAAAATATATATATTTTTTGGCTACTTTACTGACTCTACTTTTCAAATGCTCTAGAGAATATGTTTATTTTTTTGGTGTGCCAATTGCGTCTATCCCAATTGTGCACTTATTCCTGTCTGTATTTTTTGGTGCTGTTGCTCCCGTCCTTGTTATAAAAGAGTTAAATATATTTTATTTTTTTTATTCAAGCAAAAAATACTATATTCCTAACAAATATATAAATTGTCGTGTGTTGTTGTGTTGTGCATCGCATAACCAGTCAAGCCACACATAAAAATGTCGCCTTGTTTGTTTATCCCTCTTGACTACTCCAAAGAAAAACCTTCAGCTAGTCTTCTTCTTTTTCTCGTTTTTTTCTGTCTTGAAGCTTGCTACTACACAACACCACCAATAACAACCAGAGTCATGGGACCTTTTTCTCTGTTGTTGCTGTAGTGTTTAGTGTTGAGTGTGTGGAGCTCCTGTTGCTTTTTTCCCTTTCACTTGTTCCACAGCAGTAACAACAACAACTGCATGGTAAATACTACGTACTATTATTATTATTATTACCCTTACGAACCTAAAAGAGTTGTAACAGGAATAATAATGCTGCCGATCAATACAAGATAATATTTAGAAGGACAAAAATACACAAAAATTGACTACTATCATATCAACAATATCAAATTTTACAACAATATAATAAATCATTAAACTAAATGCGTGAAAGTGTGTGTAAAAAAGAGAAAGTATTTTTTTGGTATAAATGTATTTTTTTTATTATTTTGCTCACCACCACCTTCTTGTTCACCAGCAGGCCAGAATGATCATAACCGCAGCTTCTCTTTTTTTTGGATCGCAACACGTTTATATTTCCTGTCCTTTTGAAAGTGTGTGCATGTGTGTATAAATATGTGAGTGTGTGTACTCTTATGTTTATGTGATTTAGTAGCCTTTTTTCTCGTTTCTCCCCAGACGCACGTTGGGAGTTGAGATGTTGTAGACGTAAATGCGATGTTGTTTGTGTGACACGTTGTTTTGTTGCAGAGAATGCGAAGTGAATAGTAATAATAAGTGTGTATATTATTTATTTTTCAGAGAAAGTGCCTCTCTTACCTTTTCCCTTTAAATCACTATTAACTTGTGTGAATATGTGGTAGAGTCTGTGCCTGTCTACTTATTAATATTATTTTTGACGGTGGAACACCAACAACAACAAGTTTGTATAGTTTTTTTTCGGGTCACCCCAGTGGAGAAAGATGAGAAAATGGAGAAAGGCCAGGGGAGCAGCAGAAAGAGAGAGAGAGAGAGAGAAGACGAGTGTTGTTGATGACGCGTCTTGTGTAATAATAGTAATAATAACAGTCACGGTAATATTTTATTAGAGTACAAAGTTTTCTTGTTGTACGTGCAGTGCACTCACAGTGTAAACATTATCCCTTTGGAAATAGTGTTATTATTTCAACACGCTTTCACTTTGGTTCAGTCAACAAGAGAGAGAGAGAGAGAGTGGTGGGGTACAAACGTTTAAGTCTTTATGGATGATGATGAGAACGTGCTCACATTTCCAAAGTAAAACCCAACACAGCAGAAAAAAATAGTAACGTCCACAACTCATAGGAATGTACTGCTGTTTTAATTCTGACAAGTTGTCCAGAGATGTGTGTGAGGGGGAGGAAAGCACAGGCAACTCTGAGGAGAGTAGATATTGTGTCAGTGAGAGTGAAAAGTAGAGTGGATTGTTGTCCGCACTCGGCACTCGATGTCTATTATTTTCTTACACGTATAAAACCTAAACCTCAAGCAAGAGAAAATTGCTTTCGTACTTTTACACTTCCTCTTACTTTCCATGCGTCTCTTGTACACAGACTTATGCTCACTCTAACTTCAAGTGCTCTTTTATCAAGAGAGCGAGAGAAAAATAGAGAGTATTTCTTCGCTTGTGGAAACGGTTAGTTAAGGTGAACACTTTTTAATACGATTAAGATTCTGTTGCCGATTGTGTCACTGACATTGCGATTGTGGCGACCGTCTTCTTTTTCTTGTTGGCCAGCTTGCTCTTGCTTCTGCTGTTGTTGTTGCTCTTGATGTTGTTTAAGCTCTTCTCCTCTTTTCTTGCTTGTCTTCTTTTTCCTGCTGATGAGGGTGTTCGCGGTGCTAATAATGATGACGACGACAACAGAGGAAATGTTTCGAGTGGCAGGAGTAGTAGTGGGAGTAGTAATAGTAGCAGCCTTGTTGTTGTTACTGATGCTATTATTATTATTGTTGCAGAATTCAACCTGCTTCCCGTTTCTACTTCTTCGTTGGTCACGACGACAACGTTGATAATGATGACGCTGAGGACGATGTCGGTGCAGTGGTACAACAAACACGGAATTTCCCATTATAACAGTTCCTAGTTGCTCAAGCAATAATAAAAGGAAAGAAAACTCTTGATATTTTTTTTTCTTTACACACTGCTTCTCAAAGTCTGTTTTGCTTCCACTCGCAAGAAACTGGTTGCGTTTTTATTAAGAATGAAAAAGGAAGAGGATGATGATGAGGATGAAAACGGTATGAGTGCGATGGTGATCTTCACTTGGTGGAGAATTATAAACAACTGGCGAGTTCGCCTTCCCTTCTCCCACTGATATTCACACGGGAAGCCAGGGAGAAGAAGAAGCAGTGTAGTAGGATATAAGCGAAGAAGCAGGAACTAGGAAACTGCATTTCGGGTTTTCTCTGGCTCTTGCGTGTGGTGTGGTGTGTGCCTCTGTTCTAGTACCATTTCCATCCATCTCTCTCTCTCTCTGCTTGGATAAGAAGACAAGAAGGAACCCTTTCTTTGGGTTGTGTGTGATGTGAGCTAGCACTACTACTCCATACTACCACCACATGCCATAGTAGTAGCTTGCTTGTTTCAAGTCAAGCTTCCAACTTTTCTGGCTCCTCCGTTTGTTTTTTAGCTCTGTTGCGAGTGGCTCTTCCCTTTCGCTAAAATAAAAGAAAGGACAAAGACAACGGCAGTCTTGCTTTCCTATCTTTATAACTTGTTGTACACCATTACGATTATATGGAAATGGAGCAGGAGCAGCTTTTACCCTTTTTTATTTCAATGCCAACAACAAATATTGCCAAGTTAGCGAATCTAGCAGAGTTTTAGGAGTTTTTCTCTACTTGTGCAGCTTTTGAGGCGAACAAGTAAAAGAAAGAAAGAGTGCAAGAGAGAGAGAGAGAGAGAGAGACTTAAAAAAGGAAAAGAATTTAACATGCCTGCTTATTCTTCATTGTCTCTTGTTTCAAGAGCTCACTATCTGGCTTTGGTATTATTGGAATGTGCTTCTGCTTCTGCTGGCTATCATGAGCGACGATAGTTATGATATTATTTTCCACCAGTTTTCTATTTACTTGAGTTGTATGAAACGGTGTGTTGTGCATGCCTATATGTCATTCACTTTAAATCCGGTACAGCCAAAGTTGCAACTCACAGCTTACATGCTACACTGCCGTTTATCTTTTCCCTTTTTTTGATGCGCCACTTCTTCAGGTCCTTTTTCGTCGCATATTTTCGTCTAGGGCTGAAGGCAAGAGTCCTTACTCCTTACACATATATATTTTTTACCAGAAGAGGAAGATGTTGTTTTTTTGGTTGGTGGAAAGGAGGTGGAATTTTTGGACCTACCGGATGAGAGATGAATGAGGATATAGTGGAGTAGTATAAATAGGCGATAGGGATGTATACAGCTTTTTAATATTATTATTTATTATTATTGCTCTTGTTCCGCTTTCTGTTTGTGTTTGTCATGAATATTATTATTCCCTTGAGCACATAATATAGTGCATTTAGTATACTGTGTATACTCTTAAGTAATAATCCTTTTGTTTGCTATTTCCAGCTAATGCAAAATATGACATATGATGACACAAATTGAATTACAATTTTGTTTGTCCAATAATGATGTAACTGGAATTAAAGGAGAAGAGAGAGGGAAAATAAGAGTAAATACGTTTGTAGCTCATAATAATATGGAGGGAGAGTGCAGGGTGCATCTATGGTAAATATTTCAGAATCTATATCAATCATATTTTCCCATTTCCTCTAAAATGCAATAAAAGCTTTTGGATACAAATTTTTTCTCTCTCAATATTATTTTGCAACAAGCAAAATGTTTGCTGGTTGTGTGATGATGAGATTTACATTTACAAAATAAAAAAGTATTCCAAATGTGCATTCATCTATAATGGCACACATGTGACATTGCACACTTAAATCACTGTGGCTATTACCTTGAGCTCTTTTCATGCCAGCAAAAAGAATGTATCGCTGTATAAATGTAAAAATGGGCAAGAGGCTATCAATTACTAGAGCTAGTATTATAATAATTCATATACAATTGAAATACAAGTGTGTTGTAGAAAATTACAGGAAAATATTGAATATGTTGCAAAAAAGAATGGAAAATTTCATGCATCGGAAGTATAAATGGTCGTATTAAGGGTATTGATTCGTTACTACTTTTTCATCATTTTTCATTCATTCATTGATTAACATTATATTTCCAAATGATGTTGCAAACCCTGACTTTTGAAATGATTCTCTTTTTCCTACGCACACATTTATTAAAGTGGTGTGTCTTTGAAAACCCATCGTGATGCATTTAGATATTTCCTTGAGGACGATGTGTTTTCGCCACGTTACATTTCCGTCTCGGTGAATGCTCCTTCCATTCCCATTTATTTTGTGACTCTCTTGCATTTTGTTCCCCATTTCACTTCAAGGATCCCCATTCCTCATATCAGAGAAAGCGACAACGTAACAAAAAAGCATAGGATTTATAATAGCAGCAGCAGCATAGCAAAAACCAAGGCCCATTAGTATCCATCTTGTATCAACCGCGAGTACACTACAAACACGCCTATATATTTCCCTATTTCCTCTTTCTCCCAGTTGCTCAGCTTGTATTATGTTTCCCACATTGGCGATACTCATCACCACATCAGTCATTACACATAAATATCAACCTAAAAAGGTTAAAGGATTTTCCGGAATCAACTTTTGTGCTTTTATGAAAATGTGTGTGGACATGACATGATAATGTAATTTAATGGGATGATGAAGATGAAGTGTTCATGATGGAGATGCATTATCATTTTTGTTGCGGATTCTCAATTCAACCTTCATCTAGCAATCATGATTGTTGACTACGTACCTATATATATGTAATGTATGTAGCATATCATTTTAGCAGTTAACACGGTAAAACCAACGGCAACATCTCCCATTTTCTGTAGTAGGCTGATTCAATACAATCAAGAGACTAAATGACAAGTTGAGTAGCTGAGCAGCATCTTCCCACACAAATAATGTCCAAAAAATTATCAGGATGAAAAATAAATGAAGTTTAAAATTGCTTTAATCCTCGTCTAAAAAAATTTATACACAAACTAAATAGTCGCAATTTTCAAAACGTACTTTCAATATATTTTTTTTTTAAATATTTAACATAATTAATAGTAATAAAACATGTATACTGGTTATCCATTTCACAATACTTTGAAACATTCCACTTAAATAGCAATACATAAAAGGAGCAAATATATTCCAAAAGTTCTTTTTACTATTTTTGTCGTAGGTGCTTATTTTATGTGAATGAATGCACAATAGTATACTTAGGTAATTATCCATATCTAATATTTAAGTAACGACTGATTGCATAATAGATTATATATACCTAGTTGTTATATTACACGTACAAGTATTTTACTATGTTTAAAAGGCAAGACTGAAAAAATATCATAATCAAAACTGAATCTTACAATAATATTCATATAGGGTAAAATTACCAAGATCCTTTCATGCATTCAAAACTTATTTAAAATTTACTATTTATTTGGGGATGGTACTTCTTGACTTAAACAAAACTTGCATTCTTTTTTTTGTATTAATTGATACATCGTTGATTTTTGTACGACCACCTGAAGAACAGGCAAACAATATCCAAATTCTTCTTAGCCCTTTCAAATTTTCCTCGAGGATCCGAAAGGACTTTGGAGTAATTATGTCTGTCAGTCTGTTCGTCAGGTGGTTACGATAATCCTGTTGTGCCCGACCTCACAAAAAGCTTGGCCTTTTCCCCCACACGTTTCTATTATATTTACATGATAATGTTTACTGTACATAAAACGTTTTAATTCAATATTATCATCGTGAATATAATAATTTATACCCATGTATGTTTATGTACATGCACATGTCTTTTATGTACTTGGACATTTTGTTAATAAAAAGGCGAAGTGGTAATAAAATTGTGTAGCATTAGCTCCGCCTGTCATATAGCTACTTGTGAACTTAACAGGACATAAAAAAAGTCTGTCATTCTGAGTAAGATGGTTAGATCGCATGGTTTCAACCTACACAGGATACAAGAGGAGAGGAGGATAAGCTCATTTGATGACCACTTTCCCTCTTTACTATTATTGCACAAGAACATGCCAATATAATCCACGGACTAAATATATGGGTGTTAGTGGACGACATGTGAGAAATATGACACTAGTTGCGGATCTAGGTTAACACAATTTTTGCTTCTAAACTGACTCTTATCTGTGCTGGCCTAGTTGATTGCTGATTATTACTGTTGTACATTCTTATTTTTTTTAAATGTTTTTTTTTCAATGTGGGAGGGATTATACATATTGTAAGGTGTTGAGTTTTGAACACATCTCTAGTCAAACGAACAAGTACAAAATAATATTACAATTTCAAATACAAACATTGGTTGAATTATACCGATCCCCTGCAGAAATTGGTACTTTTGAGTGATCGATTCGGATGGATATATGCCTTGAGGAGAGTAATTGAAGGGACCACTTTCCGTTGTTACCTACGACCCGTGACCCCAAGGGACATACAGCTGAAATGGCCTAAAATGTGTATTTTTGCACCGATCTCGACGAATATAGCATTTCTCATTTTACCCATAGCCATGGGCAGTTATAGGCGTCAGGTTTTCAGATGGAAACAACTAGAAATGCTGTACTTGTCGAGAGCACTGCAAAAATAAATGTTTTAAGACATTTAAGGTTTTTACCCCTGGGAGTCAGGGGTCAGAGATAACAACCGAAGGTGGTCCTGCTCTCAATTCTTCTCGTCAAGGGCTATCCATCCACTCAATATCAATTTCGGCAGGGATAACGGTACACGTCAATCACAACACTTGGGTGGTCATCATCGTGATGCTAGTCATTGTCAGCAAGGTTGCTGGTCACAACAAGATAAGCCTGGAAACACCCGCTAACCACAGAATGCATTCTCTGCATGTCTTTTTATATAAATTCCAAAATGATTCATGACCTTTCGAGATAATGAATTTGTCCATTTTGTTTCTGACGACAGTGATAAAAGTCTTCTCTTTTTACGGTCCCGTGTATTTTTCTTATGATTCGCATGCCGTGATTTGGACCATTTATCAAAGGTTCGCAGCCTGTTTTTGAACTTTAAATATTATTTACCTTTGGTTTGATGTGCAATGAAGTGCACTGACTGATTGTTGTACTATGTTTAATAAGGTTTTAGTTAAAAAAAGGTAAATACTATTTTAATACTTTTAAAACAATAAGATTATTTATCGATATGAAATTGCGGTGAAATGAATAATGATAGTACGCCGATATTTTAACTATTATTTGGGTATTTGTTATATGAATAATATATGGTATGTGTAGTATTCATATCCTTTTATCTCTTTCTTTCAATTTGACTTTGCTTGAAGAAGAAAAAAAATCGTTCATTTTCATATCTCCTTGTGCAGCACACGTCTTGCTTCTTTGATTAATGGGACAAGGTTGCGGGGAGCCACAGCCTTTTTGAGGAACGGATGTTCTAGCAACTGTGCAGCTGAAAATCGGGCATCCACATTAACTTGAAGACATCGATCAAGGAAATCCTGGAACTCGCGTGATAGCTTGTGCCAATCCGGAATCTCTGGCCGACCTAAAAAAGAAAATTAATGAAATGTTTGAATGCACTTCCGGTGGCGCAGATGATTTGCTTATCTTAATTAGTTTATCATTAATATTGACCATGCAAATCAGTTTCGTTTGTTAATACGTTCATAAAGAAATTAATTCGGTATTTTCTTTAAATTAAATTGATTTTTTTAGAAGGATTGTGAAATGTCATGGAACTGTCACCGGAAGCAGGAAATAGTATAAATAGCAGGAAATTTGTAAAGTTAAATCAATATGGGTTTTGGCAGCTGACGAGAAAGTCAACTCTGTTTAGCCATGAGCAGCTTATGTATATTACTCGTTGTTTGAGATATCGTGTGTCATTGTCCATCTTGTCAACTCATATATCTAAGCATATGTTCATTTTTTTCATATTTCGTCATAGTTGCATTAGGTATCGTCCATTTCTTCCTGAACCAATGTTTGGAACTCGTATAAAAATAAATATATTATGTATTAAATGAGAATATAAAATAAATACCATTCGTTGCAATCAGATAGAGAGCTCGGAGTGGTGCCTCTTGTAAGTAGGGTGGCTCCCCAGCAATCATCTCTATCGCCATGATGCCCAAAGACCAAATGTCTACTTTTGCCCCGTACTGCTTTCGCGTGACCACCTAAAAACATAACACAAAATGACAAAATAATAATATTATTATTAAACACATTGTGTCCAGGCAAACATTCCCCCCCCACAAGAGAACATTAAATGTTCATTATTATCTTATCCATTTTCATACAAGCAATCTGCTTCGTGAAGCACAAAATAAAAAAGCTTTCGTTCAGTTTGAACTTTTCCCGCCCGAGACGAATCATACATACTACCTAATACCTATGCTGAATAGTAAAGGAATCACTCATCAAAAAAGGATACAAAGACATGATGCATTTCATTTTCAATCCCTGCAGCCTTCCCAACTTCCACTGGCGTTATATAAATACCTATATGCAACCCTGCCACACTTTCCCTACACATTTTTCTTGTGTGATACATATAAATAAACAGGCGTACAACATGCATATCCACATAAAAATAACACATCATATTAAACTTTTCTTCTTCTGCGACTGTATGTCCTCGTTCTGAAAATCCTTTAAAATAAGGCGAAGAAGCAGGAATTCACGGGATTCTATACTTTTCATTCTACAAAAACTCGAGCAAAAGAAGAGCCAATACCAATCTTCTTTAATCTGGCTAGAAAGCCGGCAAGTGAACCGTGCTTTGTGTCTCTATGAAACACGACAATTTTCTCAAATGTGAAAACTCATATCTTTTCTTTATCGTGTCCCTCTTTCTCTTTTCTCTTTCACACACACACAACACACAAGAAGCTTTGTCTCTTTGTTGACTATCAAATCAAAGTAAAAATCTGATGTATCTATCATCATCATGTCTTTATCATCATCATCATCATCATCATATCAAACTAGTATACTCATAACATAAAACATATTAGATGATGAGACTATTGATGTGATGGCCAACAAAAAGGAAAACATGACTTTCTGTTTGAATTGAAGCGTAGTGAAAGCTTCTTTATTCTATCTTTTCATTCTAAATTATTGTAACTGTCCATCTATCAAAAAGATACTGCTGATATAATAGTAGCCTTAATCCTGAGGAGATGGCTACAAAGAATTATTTTTGAATGGTTTTTATGCTCATTCGATACACCGCTTGTACAAGTGTTTTTTTTACAAGAGAGTACATATTTTTAGATACACAAACATAAAATTATATCATGTCGCATATTTCCTTTGATAACTGCAACAAGACTATTACAACGTTAATATTTTTGCGGATTAAACCATCTTGTGGACTTAAAGGATGTCCTCGCTTAAATTTCATTAGCGTTTTACAGATAAGCATTTGTTCGTTTAAGCAGTCCAATGAAACAAGTTTGGTTGAGACGAGGTCTGTACCCTTAAAATTATTTTTTATACCTGCTTTTTCTATTATTGCTCTCTTTTTTTGATTAGTCGTTGAAAGGACGCTGATGAGAAATGAAAATGATATGACCCAAAGCAACTTTCTCTTTTCCGCCTGCCTGCCTCGGCGTTGCTGATGAAAGCTAAAGAGAAGGAGGAGTGGGATGTTGATGATGGCAGTGGCGGTAGAATGAGCACAAGTAAAAACACCACCACACCAACCATAAATGTTAGAGCAGTGGTGTTATTATGATAGACCCCCCTGGAACAACTTGGTAAAATGGAACTTGTATTCAATGTATATCTCATCACCGGGACTCCCTCCTCCTCCATCTTCTACCTCAAAATACGCATTGCATCCTATTTTTTTATTTTTTGGGTGTAATGCTTTGCTGAAATGACATGGCTGGATTTAGAGTCTCTTTCTCTAGTTCACTTTACAGCTTATGTATTCTTGTAATAAGTATTATAAACCCATCTTCGGGTGATGGTGGCGGGGATGAAATACATATACGTCTTCCCTTACATTTTATTTCCTTCTTCTTTTGATTTTCATACAAATACCTAGTAACTATGATTATTATATTGTTCAATTTAAATCTACGGTGCTTAAATATTATGCGGTTTCTTTGTGTGTCTACTTTTCTCCTATTGGATATTACCTTTCCCGTCGTAAGAAGATTCTTCATCATCGTCATAATCTTCCAGCAAAATGATAAAACAGGCAAGTTCCGTTTCTCAGAAACCACCCAAAAAGGAAGTTATCTGTTTTTTTGGAGGAGCGGTGAAGATTGGATATTATTACTCCAACATCAAGGCCCACACATATTAGTATCATTATAAACATAAATATGATGAACACACTCTCATATTATTTATATGTATTTGTGTAGACAAGCTGTGTTTTGTGTGCTGTACATGTAGTCAAAATTAATCCAAAACCTCACCGGGTGTCTTTTCAGTGAAATCGGCGACCTCCTTTCACAAAATTGTGAAAACAAGATATGCTTTCACTTCTCTCGCTCTCTCCCTCACTCACTTGCCTCTTTTTCTACCCCATGTATTATGCATGTGTGAGGTAGATAGATTTAATACATTGTGCACATTGTAATTTCTGCCGTTTCTTTAGATATACAGCATGTTGTTTATGTACCTATACATCACATCACTAAACTTTCTTAATTCTTCATTTCCCTTTGTGTGCGGCTTATAGAATGTTTTCCAGTACGTTATATACATGTGGCAACACTGGAGTTTCGTAGAATTCGGGATGGGTAGATTTTGTAGGTTTTGGGTTTCCTTTGATTTGATGCGTTGCAGGAAGAGAAAAGAGGAAGGGATTTTTAGACTTTCCTCGCGTATAATGAAGGTAATCTAAGTTTTAACGGGGCGCCAATACGCCAGAAAATAAAGTTACCTACAGCCCCCGCTGTTAGTAAACATATTATACTTACATTCCCTTGTATCATTTTTATACGGTTCAAAAAACAGGTTTCTCACAATCAGAAAAAAAATGTTTTCACCACACAGTCAGAGCAAATCAAATCAAATGCTTTCAAAGGAAACGGCCGATTTGGAAATGAGTATTGAGAAAATACGTGAACAAAGTGTGGTAGCATGCCGTGTGCTCAAATCAAGTCACGGTGAGTACAAAAAAATGTATTAAATTAAAATCAACAATAGTGGGTGTTGGCCGATACGCAATATGGAAGTCTCCGACCGGGATACATATTCAAGGATATGCATTCATACTAAATATTCATTTATAATCAATTAATCGAAATACGTATCTGATTTTCGGTGACCAAACCATTTAACTTTGTATAACGTGTACCGTGTATGTGTGTACCTTAAAAAACCAAATAAATGTAGGAACTTTTTAAACAGGAAATTAGGAAATACGCTTAAAAAACACACATCAACAAATAAGTACAAAGCAGGTAAATATATATGTCCTCATATCATCAACATCGCAAAGTCACTACAAACAACTACCATATACACACCTTGTACATAAAAAAGACTATATATTTACAATGGATACCTAGAAAATCATTGATATCAGATATCATAACCGTTAAATTCCGACAAAAGACTTTTTTTCTTGAGAAAGTCAACTGTTCCCCAAGAAACACAAGTAGGAAAATAAAATACAAATATCCTACCTACAACAGGTTATTCTTCTGGGGAAAATACAATTTCTTAAAACCTCTTTCAATAAATCTTCAAGAAAGCAGGAACTAAGTAGGAGAGATGCATGATGTAATGCTATATTTAATCCTGTTCAGTTGATTGTGGGAATTGAACAGGTGACGATCGGAGTCTCATTTTAAACAAAAAAGTTATGAAACCTGACTGACAAATCAACAAATCAACTTACACAATTAAATCCGACGCCGTAAATAATTATCATCAGCACATTTTTTAATTTGTGTGCACAGTAAATTTGAATATATTACATATAAACACATACGCCCATATACAGAGGTTTGCTCTCTATTAAATCTGAAACGCACATTCTTTCCCTTCTTGAAGTTGAAACCCTTTATTACCGCATGAGATAGTAAAAAAAATGTAAAAAAAATAAATAAAACTGTACAATAGCCAAAGTTATTTCCAGCTTTCAAAGGGAAAATGATACAAGCAGAGAGGTAGAGAGAACAAAAAAAAGAAAATTTCCTTTTATTTCTCTTTGAAAGGTACATTGGAAAAATAACTCAAATAAATACTCTGTGTAAAGATTTCAAAGAAAAAGGAAACTTGAAGATGAAGACGTACAGGTAGGTATACATTCACGAGTAAACTATACTGTGGCGCGGGTACAACGACGAAAACAACATATTTCACAAAAAAGAAGAAGAGTTTTTAAGAAGAAATCGGCTCTTGGGGAAAAGAATGAAGCAGCTTTTTTTCCTCTCTTCATTTTCAGAAATTCGTTTGAACCTCTCTCCTTCTTCCGATTTCCCTGTCATGTAAGCACAGATACAATTCTTCAAGTTATAATATCAATATCAGAATATATTATAGAATAAAAAACATACTTTTCTAATTTTTTCAGCAGCGCCCCCACCAAAATAAAGTGCGACGACCAATCATATTTATGTACAACAGCAACTTTCTTCTAAGAAGAAAGCGGCTGCTGCTGGCTTGGATTTACAACTTAATATCGTCATATCACTTAAGTAAAAACTGCAAAAAAAGGATATGAATGCGGAGCAAGACAAGTTATTTTTTTTAAAGGAAACATGTCAGTCTCAAGTCACCCATATTGGTTCACAGTATGATAATATAAGAGAGCGGTAAAAAACGCTCTAGTGAATTGAGTGAGAATTCAAATTGTAAAAAGCAAGTCAATCACGCGGGAGACAACTTTCTCCTCTTTCATTTTTTTTATTTATTTTTTATTCTAGCTATCTAATCTAACTTTTGTTTGGTGTTTGTGTAAAGATCCCGTCCACGGGATCATTATATTAGAAATACAAATGAAAAATGTGATTTTCTGTAGTTGTTGTTGTTGTTGTTGTTGTTGTTGTTGTTACTGCTGCTGTGCTGGTGTTGTTTCTTTTGTATTGCTCACAACAACGACTGGGTTTTGCTTTTTCCCCTTTCTATAAAATGGTAAAAAGCTTTTCCATTTTCTTAATTTTTTTTTGGAGTCAACAACATCAACACACAAAATAAAAAAGTTTTTCAATTGAAGAGATGCAGATGGGCTTTGTGTTCTTTCACACAAACAGAACACAAAAAAACTTTTTACCTTTTGTATAAAAAAATCAAAATCGGATTGTAAAGTTAAGAATATATATTTGTGTATTGAAATATATGGGGTAAAAAAACTTTATTTTTCTTCGCACAAAAGTACCCACGCCCCCACTATGACTTCATGATTTGCCTAATACCTAGTTTGAAAAATTATTATAAAGGGAAACTAGGCCGAGTAAGCCCGGAAAAAGAAACTACCGAAAGTTTGATGAAAATAAAAATCCGTGAAAAATATTTTTTTTGCAAATGTGTGCAAACATCATATTTGCATTCAGTGTCAAATTACATCCATTCATGCAAAAACATAATTTTATGCAAATTAGGCTAATTACTGCACTA
>JAITYZ010003487.1:0-10559 GCA_027744595.1 Paronellides praefectus | reverse complement strand
TAACATTGCATATTTTAGCACTGGTTTGTATACCTTTTGTGTTTGTTCCCAATAAAGTTACCAATACTGTTAAAATTTATAAAAAATGTATATTGTATTGTTTTTTCAGTTTGTCCTGAAAACTGTCTCACATTCAGTGACCTTGAGGAATACATTGGATTCAATAGTGAAACCTTGAAAGAGTTGGACCTTGGGGAAATCAAACTGTCTATCAATCTTAACGCAGCCATATTTGGGGTAATGAACAAATTGGAGGAACTGACGCTTGTCCACCATCCAGAATATGAAGGAAGTAGAAAATTTAAGATTTTTAATCTCCACCTTTTGCCAGATTCTCTCAAGCATCCAGAACTTTATCATTTTTGTTACCATGACCATGAACTGGGGAACGAGGCGCATATATTCAGATGTTCTTTGAACAGGCCTCTACCAAAGTTTTGAGATAAGTGGATATACAAAAAAACTAAAGCGATATATCTATATCATGAAATAGTAGTTCGTGTTAAATATTAAAACAATGAAGGGTTTGAGTTCTTAAACTTATTGATAAATAAGTAAAGTAACTAGACACTTTTATCTATGCGTAAGATCAAAATAGGTATAAATAAAATTAACTAAAAACTAACTGTGCTGTTCTCTCCTTTATTTATACCTCGACTTGTCATATGAATACTTTTACAAAATTTCATATTGAATAAACAAGTAGTAATATAAAACAAAAGTTATGTGATACGTTGTGAGTTACATTAGACCGGAGTTTTTGAAAGATTTTTATGAGTTCTATATCAATTTCAAAATTTGGATCAGCTTAATTTTGAGATGGTCTGAGTCAAATGTCCAAGAGTTTCAAAATGCTCTTCACAATGTTGCCATCATCTTATCATTTTTTTTTTAAACTAGGACTTTAGGTTGATCCTTTCAAAATATTTCAATTGTGTCAGCTTTGCACATGATTTACTGCAAATATCTCCTCTGTGATTAACGTGAAACGTCATTTTAAAGATAATGACTTATATAACATTAGTCAAGTTATAACAGTTTGACTAGTGGACGGCGAAAAAGAATAAGATGCATTTTATATTGAAGTTGCCCACTCATTTTTGTTGTATTCACAATGCTTTTATTTAGATGCTGGTTTCTGTTTATTTAATTTTCATCCTCATCAACAACAAAGGAAAGTCTTACAATGCCCCTTCATGTGATTGAGTAACAACGGGAAACCAATTTAGGCTTCAACATGCTTACACATTACAACTATTACAAGCGATCAAATATTTGCTTTGTTTACCAATCTGTAAAACTAAACTTGTTATCAGAATATAAAAACAAATACAAAACGTTTTATTTTTACTTATCAGAGTACATATTACCACAACGTGACATTATTATAGTCCCTAACTTTGAACAACTTGAAGAATGGAAAAACCAACCAACGCCAACTCTACTCTCCGCTCACAGGGCCCATCGTCAAATTGGCTGGTATATCCTTCTAATGAGTCTCATAATTAATTTGTTTTTAGTTTCTACAGTTGGTTTTTTTCAAGCGCAACCGTATTTAAAATTAGTTTTTTGATACTTGTCTTCCCTGTGGACCTTCTACAAGATTACTCGGCATTGGTATTTGACGCATCTACTTTCCGGTTCTATGACGCTTCAGCTACTGTTTGTTTCCCCAACTACAATTACTAGGAACATAACCCTTGCTGGACTGGACTGCTTTTTTTGCTCTTGTCCTTGTTATTTTTGCATATCAAACCGACTAAAAAATAATGAGAAACACCAAAACAAGACATAACGGCCCAACGAGATTTTTTGGATATTTCTGATGCCACAAGCAACTTACAAACTGATGATGTACACAACGCTCATTTGCTAAATGAAACATTTGAATTCGGAATTAATTACCAGACTTTGTTATATTTTGTTTTTACTATTATTGTGTCCATTATGATGAAATGGGTTTGAATCAGCGTGACAGCGTTCCATAAATTATTTTTTGGCAAATATATAATGGATTACTGGTTAATTTTACCATAACAATTTAGGAAATCTGGAAAAAATGTATCGTCCGAGAGAAAACAGTTTAAGGTGGAAAAACTTATTTTTTATTCAATTTTTTTTTGCTTCAAACCAAACGTTTTATCAAATGTTTGCCAAAGTTAAAATTTGAATATTTTGGATTATCAGAAAAATATTTCATAACAATTTAAATATTTTTCCTTGAAAGCTAATTCATGGTTTTAGTTAAGAAAACGTATACATTTGATTTTAGTCAAGTTTATCTTCGTTTACGGAAATAAACGAAAATAGCTATCAGTGTTTACAAACATATTCCTTTTAGGTCCGAGCTATAATTTTTTCCCCATGAAAAGAATGTAATCCGTGTAATTTTCAGTGCACAATAATCGCGAGCACATGATATCCTTTGAACGAATCTTCTTGAAACTCTTCAAAAACGTTCCAATCACAGCAAATAAAAAAATATTTTCAAAAGATGGAAATGACTGCTCAAAAACCAATTAATTATTAATTTGTTGTGATCGATGGGAAAAAGAGAGAAACAAAAATAAGTTTAATCAGACTATAAATACAGATTATATGAAAATGCGATAGAGAGAGTGTTTTGGAAATTGCTTTGCTAGTTTTTAGTGTATGGTAAATCCCATACACGACGCATTAAGCTCGAATTTCCCTTTGTTCAAACTTCAAACTCTGTGTACTTATTGACCTGTATATTGTCTGGATGACGAATATTATGCATGAAGGTATGTGTTAACAAATATGATGTAGTCTTGATCTTAAGGTTGGGTAAAAACTATAGCACAAGAAACATAATCTTGCACTCGTACTCGTTTAATCTACTTGCACCAGTTCCAGTGAAATGAAACCAAGAAAATGAAACCAAAGCATAATATACTATGCTGAACATTATCTATACAAGATTATATGGCATTTCAACTATTTTGGTATGCAGGAAATTTTATGTATCCCAGTCATGCGTACATACATCCACTTTGATTTCAGTTTCATGTTAGTCACACATGCATTTATTTAAAGACATTCATATCCTGCCTAAGACCTAAGACAAGATTTACCCTACATATAAAAAAGCAGTATTATTAAGACAAGAGCAGTATGAGTAATTGAAAAGCTTAAATCGTAAATTATGTCTAAATTTATCTTGCGTAACAGAGCAGAACGTTGAATGCATTACTTGGCAAGAAATGTATTTACAGATAAATGAATGAATCGTAAAAAATACTTGGTATGAAAGTGGGAAAATGAATATTATACCATGTCATCAAAAACTTGAGTGCATTTTGCTTATTTAACTATTAAACCAGTATTCTGATACCTAGGAACAATATACGTTATCATTTCCATACCAACGTCAGTATATTAAAACTTTTCGTAACCCAGCAATGTTACAATTTGAAATGAATGAGGGTTCATAAATAATTAACGATAAAAAGATAAAGTTAAAGGGGTCCATCCAAACACCACGTCAAACAATTGGCATATCCATAAACTTAATTAATAATGAAATATGTACATGTACAGCCCCCTAATTTTTCCAGGATATGTACTCAATAATATATTAGTCAAATAAGTTGCAAGTTATCGCTACTTCGTGTACATAAACATATTTACCATATAAACAGAATAATGCTTGGTAAAATTTAACGTTTTCCTATCATCTTAAAACGAAACATGAACAGAAAAAGAGTCTCTGACGTTTTATATGACTTATTATTTAAGTCCAGGTTTCACGCTTGCAACACGAGCACTTGTTGCTGCTCCACCCCTGGTATCCTTGTATTCTAAATATGAATTTCTAATATATATAAAGCTTGCACAAGAACAAAAAGCCAAATAGTTGCATTCGTCATTGCTTAGAATTCAGTATAAAAATAGTAATTCGTTCATTTGCTCACGAATTTGCGGATATTTTCACATGTGCGATTTGAGTCAAAATTATTTCTTTAATGAAAAGGTAAACTATTAAACTCCATATCCTGAACTTGGAAGAAACGTTGAACAAAGTGTTTAAATTGGTAAGTTATCATCAATACTTTGGAACTGGGTTTAAATACAATTTGTTTAAAGGTTGAAACTTTAATGATGATGCAGTTACTAGATCTTCGTTTGAAGTCAAATTGTTTGAAGACTTTGTTTTCAGTCCGATTGGGGAACCTGCCGCTGGATGGAGAAATAAGTTTGAAACATTAACTATATTTGTAACAATCAACATAACTAAACTTGATCATCTACTCTACAAAAAAGATGTTCAACGGCGTACTAAATTGAAAAACAATGAAAGCGTCTGTCATTTTCCAACTCAGCATATCAAAAAGTCTTAGTATGCCAAGCTTGGCCACTATGCAAGTTTGGTTTCGTAGTTTTGTAGAAAGTACGTTTCGAGGCACAATAGAGTTAACTTATGACCCAAGTCGTGTTATTAGGAGGTGACCTAGGATTAAGAATATCATTAGATAATGCGATAATAAAAGGAAGCGTCCAGGGTCAACATGTTATTCTGATCTTTAGTTTCTGTTTAGTATTAAAAAAAGTTAACTACAGTTAGTTAACTAATGCTTTATTTACAATAGCTATATCACATTAATCATATCTACCAATTAATACAACAATTTTGATTTTTTAAATTCAACCTTTGTGAAATCTCAGCGTTAAGGGTAAACAAATATCCGTGCAAAAATATGATGACTTAGGTGGCATCTTTATTGCAGATTGCAGTAAAGGGTTAAGTCTGTAAACTTAATTAGTCGGATTTTTAGATGCTGAATTTAAGGCATTAACTAAAATGCAAAGAAATATAACAAAAGAGGTTTTATTGTTTGTTTAAATCTGTTATTTTCTGTGATCCTTTCCTCAAAAATAGTGAAAATTGATAATTGAAGTCAAATTATGCTCAGACATGAAGTTCCACAGACACAAAGTGCAACTTTGTGGCTAACCGATGTTAGAAAAGATCTTAAACGTGTTACGAACAAAAGTAGAAATGTGTGGGACGTCTCCAGACCCTCACGAGGAGAATGTAATTTGTCTTGGCTATCATCATAAATTATTTTGTTTTTGAGGAAGCAAATATTTTTACGCAAAGACTCCTTTTCTATAGCGCCTCTAAAGAGAAGAAGCGTGCCTCAACTGTCAACCTGGACGATACCTACCAATGCTACAGATACCAAGAGCCATTCCTTCGCCAAGAGAGCTGGGCCATTCCTGTTGGGACCTCCAGTTTCACATTCACCCGTGAAATGTATGACGCATTATTTGGCTCGGAAGGATGGAACGGACGATTTTTTTGTGTTAAAAGTGGGTTAACCGCAGAATGTAATGTGGCAAGAGAATAGCTATAAAATTGAAAAAGTATTTAATTAGTGACGACTGCTTGATTTGATTTAGATATTGACGCTGAAGGATAAAGGGGAAAAGTGTACAGCGGATGACATTCAAGGGAAAACGTTGTTTCAAGCCGAGCATTCATTATTGTCGTTAGTCAAAAGCGAAGAGGGTGTGATTCACGAACACGGAATGTTTTGGGTACGCTGATCTCACTCAGATTATATTTGATTTGTGAATCATTCAAGCGTGATTACAGTTTCTGTATTGTACACTTCTGTTGTATTTCCTATATAGATAAATTACATATATGTAAACTTGGATATATATTTGGTTTATTGTAGGAAACTGTGATGGAAGTAGTTAAAGACGACAAGGGAGTGGAATCGTTAAAAAGTGTTCGAAGAGTTTGCCTCGTGCTTGATTGTTTTGTGGGGCACGATTATAGTCCAAAATACAGGAGTATTACCAATTTGCAATGCACCGTGATCAAAGAGAAGAAGATGGCAGAGGCAAAGGCTTTGCGCATTTTTTATGAAGTTGTCAAAATTGTTGAGCGGCTTCATAAGGTAATTAAACAATCACTTGCATTTAATAATTTAATTTGTTATCTGCGTAAACATTTCGAAATATAGATTTGGAGCTAAAAACCCTTCAAGCTTAGTTTTTCTTCAATTAAGGGTGATTTTATTGCGTTTTGAACTCGCTTATTGCCCTCAGGTGGAAAAAATTTACAGATTAGTAAAACAAAAGCTTTTGAAAATATATTTGTTTTAGCGGAACATTATTCATCGGGACTTGAAACTTGGAAACATTATTTTTGATCAAGATTCAGAAAAGGTATCCATATCCAACTTTTGTTTGGGTAAACACATTTGCAGTGACACCAATCTTCTCAAAGACCAGAGGGGTTCCCCTGCGTATATTTCACCTGACGTGATTAGTGGAAAACCGTACCAAGGTAAAAGATACAGTTTTTAAGTCATCATATGAATGTTTCAAATGACTATAGAATTTAATTATTACTTGAACGAAGTGAATTTGAATACACTTTATATTGTTAGGTAAGCCATCGGACATGTGGTCATTGGGAATTGTACTGTATACAATGGTATTTGGCCAATTTCCATTTTACGATGTGAGTCCACCAGAGCTTTTCCGCAAAATCAAACTTGGATTATATCAAATTCCGACGTAAGTCTTGAACTTGGCAATGTTCTCCCAATGGCAACGTTAAATTTTCACCAAGCTTTCCTGCTATTATTTACCTAAGCGGCAAATGAATTTCACTTTAACATTTTCATTTGCAGGGACACGCAAGTCAGCGAACAGACAGTGGATTTGATAAAGTCTCTTTTGACTCTGGACCCAAAAACGAGATTGACAGCTTCCCAGGCTTTGAACAAGGTGAGGACCATAATTGAGGAGGGACAGTCTTTGATGTGGGAATCCGATTTGCAGGTAGATATCTTATCAGCCAAACAAATTGGCAACGTATAACAAACAATTTTACTATATGTAGCTTCGCTTAATGCATAACTAAATACTACATATCGTAACTCCTTTATCAGGTCGTTCCAAATTTTCGTTCTGGGGCAGAAAGAAAGCGGGATAATTTTGAGCTCGGGTCATTAGCTGTTGATTTTGTTGAAATAGCTAAATACATACTGGACAAATGTCCGGAATTCAGAGAGGTTGGTGCTAAACTAAAACAATTTGTTTGCATTAATTATTTCGCGTTGGCCTGAGGGTATATTATGAAACATGAAATTCAAAAAAAAGTACTTAATTAATTATTTTGTTAGATCTCGGAGTCTCCCAAAAAGAAGATAAAAACTGGACATGTTTCCAGTATAGTTGCGTTACCGACCAATGAAGAATTAAACAATCAACTTGTTTATGATCCTAGGAAAGACTTGGACGACTCGGTTGTGCCAGTCTATAATTTTGATGTTTGATTTTAGATAAAAGTCAAGTTTTGATTCAGACAACAGTTTGTACATGCCTTGGAGAACAAATTTGGTTGTTTTTGTTAAAAATATATATATACCTAGATATTTAGGACTAATGTTGAAACATTTATTTGTTGAAACAGAGTTTGATTGCAAGTACACACAAATAGTTTAATTTTTTAAATCGCGAATGATTAGGATCATGTGGAATTTAATATGCTTTTAAACCAAATACATCAATTTATATTGAATTGTTAATTAAAATAATAGTAGAAATTACAATACCATAAGTTGTTCAAATGTTCAAATTATTTTTATTATTTACTTTGTATTGGGGATGTAAGGACTCACATTACTTTTGAAAAGCTATCTATATTATCATAGCTATAGAAAGCTTAAGAGTAGTCTTTGCTTGTGTAAATTTGGTAGGATCACCTTGCGTGTATAAATCTAACCGAATTATATTGATGGTTCAAATCTAGAACAAAATTACATCTGCATTTATATCAATGTATATTACTCCATAAGATTTGAATAGGTACTGCAAGCAATAAACGTACTTTTGCTTAGACTCTTGTAAAACTGTAGCATCGTTAACGGAGTCCCCACAACGGTCTACAACTCAGCGTTACCTTTTCCATATAATCCTATCAGATCTTTTTGGCCAGCATCCCAGCCAACAAGATGATAATCTTTAAATCCAAACTGCTCCACTGGAAGACCAAGCTCAGCATACAAAACAAGACCAAGAGAATCAGCACAATATTCACTTGGGCAAACACTATGCTCCCATTTACATTAAGATTTCTCAGGTACACTTCAATAGAACTCCAATTCAAAACCAAGTTTTCTTAAGTTCGGAAATGATTTGGGGTTCGATACCACTTTTGGCCCAGCCTCATCTCATTCCGGATTATGGGAAGTACAAAAGCAAGATAGTGGAAGGCTTGAAGCATAAGTAGGGAAATTGACATGGTTCCGCCAAGACAGAAATATTTTAGTGCAGGACACAAGATAAGGCAGACAATGAAGAGCGTAGGAAGTAGGAAAAAAGGTTGAACGCCGGGCAAAGCGGTAGGATGAAGGTAGCAATGCAGATCAATTAAAAATGCAAGGCAAAGAAAAGTTAAACTGGATCAGAGGCTGAAGAGAGCTAAAAAATCCGAATGTTTAAAGAATCCCGGCATATTTTGGGATCATAGTTGTTTCGAAGGTCATCGAATCTGCATGGAAACAAAACAGGGAGCATTTCAAGTTAATTCAATATTTTTATAAACCACAGGATTTCTATTTATGTTTTTTACCTGGAAACGTTTCCAAATATTTTTTACAAATTATTAAAAAGCTGAGTGAGTTCGAGCGCTTTCACCGCAAACAAATCAAAAAAAATTACCCCAAGTTGAGCCAACAAAATAATTAGCACCAAGATTATTGAACTGTTTTGATCAAATATTTTATGATTTTTGCTCATTCTCATCGTCTCAACCAAATGTGTGGGATGGGAAACGAGGGAGTAGGCAATATACCAAAGCCAAGTATGACAACCCCAGTTACATTTTGAAACTTTTAGTTTCCCTCTTGTCAAAGAAAAAGGGACAAAATCCGAGAAAGGATGTGACTTTAATGTGTAATTGACAAGACGGAAGTAGACATTGGTGAGCATGAAATATGGGTCGTGGGATTTATCCATGTTACTGGGTGAACGTCACGAGGTTGCAAAGTTATTTTTTATTCTAAAACCGGAAAATGACATACTTGTCACAGAAAAGGGGTTTGGGGGTGACATGAGACAATTGTGTTGGAACTTTATTTTTCAGGAGAGAAAAAAATTAAGAGTTTAGAACATGTTGACCCGAAAATAAAGACTAGCGGAAAGCTTTCAGCATGTTTGATGTTATTATAATTGTACAAATTTGTTTATTCGAAATTAGTAGGTATGCAATTTTTGGAGGTAAACTAAAGACGCATGCCTATCGAGTTAAATGGTTAGAACTGGATTCAATTTTTGTGCAGAAAAGAATGTATATTATTTTATCGTGCTTTTGGACATGTAGAACATGGCAATATTGGCAATTTACATTTAATTCCTTCAACAATTGCTTAGTTCGAGATTTAATTGCATAGCAATTTATTTGCAGTTCAATGTAACATTAAACCGTTTATCAACAACTTTGTGGGACATGGTAAATGTTAACTTGTAAGAGTATTGTGTATTTTAATAATTATGTTTTTTCTGGAACGTATTTTGTCAAGTTCCTTGCTCCTTAAAACTACACACTTTTTAAACTCTTTGCTCAAACATATCAAAACTTAACGAGAGTTCTGAGAAAAGCCATAATTATAGCAACCCATTCGCATCCATTTCTACATAAGACGAAATCAACAGTTAACCAAGTTATTTTATAATGGGGACTGGGGACGTCGAAAAATACTTTCGGCTGAGTGTAGTGGTACTTTAGAGAAAGATATTAAGTGTCCTTTTAACCAGTTATTAGTACTAATTCGCATATAACAATAGTTGAAATTCTAAGTGGCACAACGAGAGAAATATTTGAATGATAATAAAATGACCACTATTGTGACTTAAAGCAAACTTTAAGTTATTGAAACAGTGGGGTTTAATACTTTGCAACGAAAACAATCAATAAAACAGCAATCAATCTTTATTTTGTAACAGAGATCCAAGACCATTTGTTCATGAATTATTACAATTCGTTAGATGGAAATTGCATGATCCTTCACTAAAACTATCAGCATAAAATGTATATCTACCATGTATAAAATCTTATTGGTTAAAGCAGTTTGGTTTTAGATAATGAATGAGATGGATGACTAAATAATTTATTTGGACCCATTTGAAGCTTTCCAAAAATGGTACTAATATTAAGTGACATGATAGTTCAAGGACTATAATGCCGGTAACTATATGAACAAAAAAGTTTAAATGACTTAAAAAAATCCCAAAATAATGTACATAACGGTACTTTTTCTAGCCTTTCATATATATTGTCAAGATTTGACACAAGTGCGTGAGAGCGTTTAATCAAACTCGCCGAACTCTTTCGATTTCCGAAATAAACAATGTACAAAAGAATAACCCTAAAAGTTCCCTTCTAAAGAATAGGTACGATGAGTGCGGATGCCGATTGTAAGGCTTGTGCTTCCCAGCTAATACGCGCTTTGTAGTTGCTTTTATATTTAATGAATAGTGCATTTAATGAAGTATATTTGCTGAAAGTTTTGTGT
>JAITYZ010003486.1:0-21667 GCA_027744595.1 Paronellides praefectus | reverse complement strand
CGGTTTCTTCCCATATTCATTCACACGCTCAGAAAACGTTTCGTATGTATGGTCAGGGGGACTTGGAGCAACTACTAGGAGGGATTTGGAAAGCTTTTGGTCGAAATTGGGCAACTTTTCACAAGCAATGTCACGCTTTTGATTGGCAATGTCCTGATGTCGCCATAAATATTTTAGAGCTTCTCTTCTCGAATAAGTCATTGTATCAACAAATATCACTAAATATTCCCCGTTTTGAAACAACTGTAAACTCTGCATTGTTCCCATCATTTCAATCAAATTCTTGTCCTGACCAATAAAAACGTAAATTCTTGTTTTGTTCATGGTACTAGTCACTATCTCATACCAGTTGGCATTCCCATCAGAAAAATGTGTCGTATTAGAGACCTTGTAACCATTTCCAGTCGCAAACATTTCCAAGTTTTCGGCGACAATAGTATATTGGGTGGTTTTCGTGGAGGAAGCCACTAAAACGGGGGAGGGTGCTTCTACAATTATACTAAAAGTTTTCCAGTGATGGTTTTCCATCACGGACAGCACTGACTTGACTATTTGGGTGTCTGGAGCCTCCGTTCGGGCAAATGTGGGGAACTTATTTTTATCGGACACTGAACCATCAGCACATCGATAAGATATCATGGTTCTGTTCCAAGCTGCTGCCACTGTGGCTTCCACATGACAACTAATTTCGGGGCCGAAATAGGCCGCGACGTCTTCACAGAGCATGTCAGTGAGCAACTTTGTACCTTTTATGGTGTCACCTTCAGTATCGCCATATTTTAAAACTAGATTCACATTCGGAAGTAGAGCTTCATCCTTGTTGATTTTTTCCATAGCTAGTAATATGGCACCGGAAATGGTGATCCCTTGACGGTACGGCACAGAACCTTTGACGGCTGTTAGGTAGCCGATAGTGAGATTCTGCTTTGTATTTGGCACTTGTAAGCTTTCCTCATGTATATTGCTGTCTTCGTGGCGGTGGGACAAGGAGGTTTGGGCAAAACGGGGCTGCCAATTTGTATGATGCTGTGATACTGTATGCCCAAGCCCTTCACAATCTACATATTAAAAGATCCTCAGAAGATATTCAAAAGTTGGCTCGGGACGGAAGAGCAATTTTTAAGGAAATTATTGAAATGAAGTCGTACACGAGTATTACTGGAGCGAAAATCTCAATTGATGAAAACGGGGATTCGGAAGGAAACTATACCGTGATAGCTTTCAAGTCCTTGCCAAAAGATAAGCCTTTCTACAGGGAAATGAATGATGGCGTCAACTTCACCTGTTCGTATTACATGATCCCTGTAGCCAACTTTCAACCACCCTTGATGCCCACAGCCGATAACATCACGTTTCCAAGGATGAGGCTCTTCAGTGGTCAACAGATTGACTGGATTGGGGGTAAAAAGCCGTCGGATGAGCCAAAGTGTGGATTTGACGGTGAGAAATGTCATGGTCCAGGTCAAGGTTATAGGTCTGTTATTACCGCGGGAGTGCTAGGTTTTGTGCTCTTTGTGGTGATCTCAGTGGCAGCAAGTTTGTACCGTAAATGGAAAATCGAGCAAGAGATTGAAGGGTTGTTATGGAAAATTGATGAGAATGAGCTTATGGTCCAGCAGCCTTTTGGGGAGCATTCCCAGTCAAGAATGAGTCTTGTGAGTGCAGGAAGTTTGGGGCAGGTTTACTGCACAACGGCCCATTATAAAGGGGCAGTGGTCAGAATCAAGGATCTGAAGCTGATGAAAAAACACGTCATTTCCAGACAAACCATGAAGGAAATGCGATACATGAGGGAGATGTGTCATCCCAACGTGAACTCATTTCATGGTGCAGTCATCTCACCTATGAAGATCACGCTTGCTTATGACTACTGTGGAAAAGGTTCCTTATCTGATGTCGTGGAAAATGAAGATATTCGACTCGACACCACGTTCATTGCATCCCTGATCCACGACTTGATTAAAGGAATGATGTTTCTTCATGATTCAGACTTAGTCTTTCACGGAAACCTGAAAAGTTCAAATTGTGTTATTACCTCCCGATGGGTACTTCAGCTCACTGACTTTGGTCTTTCGGAACTTCGTGCGGCTTCCAATTTGGCCAATTTAGACCCTGCCTCCTCGCACGCCTACTTTCAAAACATGCTTTGGATTGCTCCCGAGCTGTTGCGAGAACGAGTCTTTATTCCTGGTACCCAAAAAGGGGATGTCTATTCATTTGCCATAATCCTATACGAAATTTATGGGAGAAAAGGGCCCTTCGGAATGTGTGAATTTGAACCGAAAGAAATTGTGGAAAGGATTCGAGACTGTAAGGATTCAGCTACTGATGAGGTCGACAATTGTTATTTCCGACCAGACATTAACTTCTTGGATGAGTGCAGCACACAGTGTCCCGAATTTGTAGTGACGTTGATGACTGAATGCTGGGATGAATTTCCTGAAACCCGCCCGTCCTTCAGATCCATTCGTGAAAGACTGAAGCCCCTAAAGGAAGGCATGACACCAAATCCCCGTCCTGCAGACAATCCCGATGACCAAAAGCCTCTGTTCAGGCCCCGGGGTCTTCAAGCCCTTTCCGCAGAGCAGCAAAATTTGAGGAGAAGAGCCAGTCCAAAACTGCCGGGTAGTGGGAATGTCTCCCGACAAGGCTCCTTTTGTGCGGGGCAAAACAATAGTCAGTTTATTCAAAACGCACAGGGGGGTAAAGGAGGAAGCACAAACTACATTCGAAGGCCTAGTTTTGACCCCGCCATTTTATCCGTCTCCCTGAAGGTGGCTCAGCAACAAATGCAAAATAACTCTGCAAACCCTCCTTCTCACCATCACCACCACCACCGATCAACTAGTCGAGAAAGCCCCTGTGTGACACCACAACGCAAGCGTAAAGGGTTAGGAGGAGGCACAGGGACACAGTTAGACAGTCTACAAGCATGCCAATCCCGAAGAATGGAAGAGTGTTCAGTGACAATCGAACCACCAAGTGATTCAAGCACAATACATACCCCTAACAATGCATCCCCCTTGAAAAATAGGGAGGGAAGTGCGCAAAGTTTGACACAGTCCTCAAGTGATCTAAAACTAAAGGACTTGGGAGTGGTAGGATTAGGCGGAGGGAGTGCAAACAATAATAATAATAATAAAAAGAGGGTGGCATTTACTCCTCGCATTAAAGCTTCTCTGGGCTCCATGAGAGAATGCAGATCTCTGGATTTGTTACATAGTCGTGAGGCGAACAGGGAGACGATACAGCCCACAGTCAGTCCAGCAATTAAAATGAGGAAAATATCAAGGTCTGTGGAAATTGATGAGTCACTTCCTCTAGTAATATCCCCTACCACCGGAAGTGGTAGTAGTAGTAGCAATAATAGACCGGTGAGTGAAAGCGGTCATCCATCAACTGAGTACTATTGTGCAGGAGGTGTAGTTCCACCTCCTCCTCCTCCTCGGTCTCCAAAACGTGGGTCTAAGTTCGCATCTCATTATCATCAACCTGCCTTTCTGCAAAACAAGAGACCAACGTACAATAAAAACTATCGTACCCAAAAAGGCTTTCAGCGGAGTAATGAGTCGTTAAGCTGTGACTCGGATGATAACCGACAAGAAGCCGCTTGTCTGCTAGATCCCAAGTACACTTTTAGAGATGATGATAGTACATCATCCAATCATCGTGGCGACGATCATGAAGAAGAAGAGCAGGAAATGGAAGATCAAGGTCACATCAAAATGAAAGTTAATATTCGTGAGAATTTAGCAGAGGAATGTGCCCTTGTAGGAGATGTGGGAGGGGAACAATCGTCCGCCTCTCACTGGGAAAAGCTTTCCGATCAAATGGAGAAAGAAAAGAAAGGCCGCACTCTGAAAAAATGGTTTCAAACCATTTTGAACGGGAATGGGATCGGAAGTTCAGGGGGAGGAGGAAGTGGTGGGAACAGTAAAAGGTGTGGTGCTTCCTCTGATAGTGTTCATTCAATCTTAAGTCCTCCACAAGAGGGCGGTGCTACTGTTGGGATGAATGTCGATGGTGGTAGTAGTGATATTGGCCCTGGAGCTGGTGGTGGAGTAGGTGCAGCTTCTCTTGTTAGCGACACTAGTAGGTCAAGTGATGTACCAAAGCTTTTAGAAAACGCAGAAAGTGTTTTGTAATAAACTTTTCTTTACCTTCGTTCTATGACTGGAATTTTTATGACTTAATAAACTACAGTAGCAAATATATATTTAACTTTAATTAAGTTTGAATTGTGAAATGCCATATTATTATAGATAATATATTTATGTATACCTATATAGGTATGTATATTATGTGTTTGTACTAAAACTATGAATGAACATTCCAAAACAATACTATGTAAGGGAACGATTTTTTATAAGTGTTACAATAATTAGTTTAAAAATCAGAATTTGTAGCGTTTGAAGGATTTTATTGTTTTGTTTTATTGTTTTTGTACGATCAAGTTTTGACCGGTGGTGCAATCATTGGCTTTTAAAATTAAGAAAATCAATATAATGATACTTGGACGCATCAAGTACAACTAACTTTAACTTATTTTAAAGCCAACGTATGTTGTATACCTATTTTACAAAAAAAAAAGGAAATTGAGTGTGCTGTGCAGTCAGTCTGATTCTTATTTATTTTTTTAAAGCCAATTCAAAACTAAAATTTATATGTTTCTCTGTTATTGAGCTTAATACCACAGTTTATGTTTTTTCGATATTAGTTATTATTGAAGAAATCAAAAATATATAAGCATTTACACTTGTGTTTGTTTGTATCCCGTGCAATTTAAAAGAAAAAGAAACGGCACAACTGACAACATATAAACAAAAACTAATAATTGTAAAAACACTCAAAAAAAACTTCCGAATCCGAAAGAAAGTACATTTCTGCTGTATTTTTTTCAAAAATAATCAACCTTTATTCTTCAGGATAACATATTTAAAAAAAAAAATTAGTTAAAACCTTTTTACAACTTATACTATTGAATATTTGTTGTGGTGGGGTGGGATCTTTCAATTTCTACTCTTATAAACAGAGAGATTTATAATTTCAAATAGAGAGACTGTAAAAACAAACAAAACAAAGCCATAAACCGAATTTTATTTTTTATTATAGCAAGCTTTGTCAATACAGCTGTAACCCTACTGTACTTTAAACGATTTAAGCAATTGTTATTGTTATTATATATCATAATTTTTAAGTAATCAAAATAAGTGTGCTTTCTTCTGTTTATGATTACCTACTACTTTACATTTTGATGTCAATCAATTTGCTATTTGAACGTCTTTTTTCTGCTAAATTTGCGAATCAACAGGTGTAAAACTTTTTCTAGGCAAAGAAAATAAATAATTTTTTCCCTTTATTTTTTATTAATATATTTAAACTTTTAAAAAGAGTAATAATGGTGGTGCTTTTAAATTATAATTTTTTCAATGTTGTTGTGACTGTAAAAAGAAGTAAAAAATGTGACTGTTATACTGAAAAAAAAATTTGAATGATGATGATACTATGATGTGACTATATAAAAGAATAGTGATTAAAAATCAAGTTTGTTTTTATGAAAAACACCAAATATTTTTTTAAATTTTTTTTCTAAATGATAACCATTTTGATTGAATTATTTTCACATTATTATTTTCACAGTTGAGTCTACTGAAGCCCTTGCCCGAGCATATCATGTCGAAACAGAGAGAAAGGAAAAAGTAGCAAACTTGTTAGCGGAGTATTCACCACATTCAAAGGAATTTGAAGCATTATCCCTTGCTTGGATACAGCTTGTTTCAGTTGGGGGCCAAGAAGAAGAAATGCTGTCCAAAGCAACTAACTATGAAGCAAACCTAGGGGCCCCGTGGGCCCTTTGAAAAGAGATATTTAAAATTCAAACAAGATTTGATTGTTATTTTTGAACAAAAAGAAATATAGTGAAAATGATGATGATTGATAATGATTAACTGTTAGAAATAAAGGATGGCACATTTTAACTAGAATCGCCGTGATAGTAGTTCTTCTCTTATTGCCCCCATTTGGTTAACCGACACCGCAGCAGCTAAAAGTGCACAATACCTGTACTAAATGCATAATCAAAATATGAAATTAGGAAGAAGAAAAATATTTCCTGTTAATTTTACATTTTCAGGTTTTTATTACTTTTTTGTAACGCGTCTATTTAAAGGAATATTCCGATAAACAAGAATTTATTTTATTGTTACAATTACTAATTTAACGACGTCATCATCGTAATATTTTTTAAAAATTTTGTGCACCTACAACAACAAAACCACTCAATATGATTATAAATAGCATATTTCATTATCAATTAAACAACCTTGGATTATAATAATATTCAAACGTAACACACACTACACGCATACCAGCCAATTTTTAAATAACATTTTTTCGAAAATCTTAAATAAAAGTAAATAAATTATGTTAAATAAAACATTTTATAAATCAGGCGGTGGCATAAGAAATTCCCACCTGGGTGAGCTATAAGGACTAGAACGAGCAGTTGCTAGAATCAGGCCCACCAAAAGAAATAGCAGAAGACAAAGTAGAACTTGCATGTTGGCCCGTTGTTGTTCCGCTTTGGCAGGGTCCTCGCTGGCCGCTGTGTCGATATAATCGGCCATGGCTTGCAAAGCTCTCATTGTAAATCGCATGAGAGCACGGCCTAGTCTAACGCTGGTACTGAAGAAATTTTCTCCACTGTCATCCGCCAAAACGCCTTGTATCACGGACGGGAGTGTCGGGGGAGGTGGAGGCGTCAATCTAGCCGGTGCTGGGGTGGGAGCGGATGAGGATGGAGTTGGTTCCTGCTTCAGAGCATCTCTCTTCGAAGAATCTGCATGTGAGCCAGCAGACTCTGGAAGCTGAGCTGACGGGGTGGAAGCTCCATGATGAAATCGGGGTGGTGGTCTCACCCCTCCTGCCGCTGGGGATGTTGGTGAACCTTGCTGTAGTGATGATGTTGGCACTTGTTGTCCTATAGCTCCTCGCTCTACAGGTATGGAGAGCTTTACGCTAAGAACTTCACCTTGAGCGACACTCGTATGTCCAAAAGCAACGTGATCTGATGACGACCGGCGGGGAGTAGGTGCTGGTGGTGATTTCTGGGGCCGCTGCTGCTGCTGGCTTTTTTTCATGGAGCCTTTACGACTTGACATAGGGGAGGGGGACTGAGGGCTACTACTGGGCATGTAGGAATATGGTAGCGTGTAAGAACCGCAAACCACGTTTTCTTCTTCGACAGGCTCTTCATCTTCAATTTCTTGCGTTGCTGGGGGTGCTGGTGGTTTAATTGGGGGGCGAGGGGGTAATTGGCTTGTGGTTAATATCTGACGTTCAAGGGGAGGAGCAACCTTCCTGGGTGGAGGCGGGGGTGGTGGGGTATCTTCTAATTCGGGTTCTGTGAAAATTGTTATTGTCGAAGAAGGCGTTTGGTTTAGATTGTTTAAGGGTTCAGTGGATGTGGTGGAAGGTGTGGGAGGACGTGGGGGAGGTGTCTGCTCAATGGAAGGAATGCTGGGGCCCACTGATGCGTCTGTACGATCTGGCTTAGCTGGAAAACAGAAGAGAGACAATAAGTAAGATGCTTCGATAAGTTGTAAAAATATATTATTATACTTGGCAACGTAATGATTGCACAAGTTTGCACTCACAATAATTTTCTTGTTCTGTTTGCGAGGGCAGGGAATCTGGAAGATTCAACTGCTTGTCCACAATCTTTTCTGCAACATGAGAACATTTTACATGGTTAGTGGAATCCACGTTTTCCCCATTTTCCCCAATCATCATCACCAAATTATTTAGAGAATCATCAAACATGTGTGGGGGGGTGCATGCACTTTCATTCTCGTTTTCTTCCTGCTCCTCCGCTTTTAACAAGAGCTCTTGCTCTGACCCAGGACCCTGCTTTTTCAGGGCCTTCGGATCATCATCCTCATCATACTCATCATAATGATAACCTTGAGGGGTAGGTAGTTGGTAAAAGGACGAAGGTGGAACAGACATGTGATGGTCTACTGTGTCACTAGAGAGTCTACTGCAATGCACTTGGTCAGAGGTCAACGCTTGCGTTTGCATACGGGTAACACGCACAGGCCCTGAGGCACTCATTGTGTTCACCTGTAAAATAAAAAGAAGGAAAAAACACGCACACACACACACAAAAACGTGTGAGGAAACACATAAAAAATAAAATAAATGGTAAATGGTTTTGTGGTGAAACTGTACTAGCTAAGTTAAAAGGGTACCTCTAGTTGTGATGCTTGCATCAGATTTTCTACTTTTATGGATTGGGCAATCAGGTCGTTCACTCTAAGGAAGTCAACTTCCAACTCTTCTAAATGTAATCTGGTGGGAAAGGTGAAGGGAGGGATAGGGCTCGGAATAGGACTAGGGCCATGTGGGGGCATGGAGGTGGAGAATTCTGCACGTTGTTGTGGATGTGGTGATTGATGGGAGGAGGAGCTTACTTCACCTGTAGTTGTTGAGGAAGCAGCAGCAGCAGCATCTTGGGTCACCTGACCATCCAGCCGAGAAGACGCGGTTCTATACAATTCGAAAGTTTTGCAATTAAACTTATTTGATGAACATTTTTCAATTTTTTACGTGTAGCACATTTCTGTAATTACCTGATTCTACCGCTGTCCTCCTCCGCGGGCAAGCCTACGATAAACTCGTCATCTGGAACTGGATCAGTCTGACACGCAATATCCACCTCGACAACACCTCCAGGGGGTAGCACTTCTTCCAGGGTACGGGCTTCAATGTCATCAAAGTTTGCGTAATGTCTTAGTCCAACGGACATTTCTATCGAACTCTGATCTATCTCTCCGAGCGGCGGTTGTGGGGATCTCTGTGGACGGGGTGGTGGTGGTAGTGGTCTTCCTTGCATAATACCAATGGCTGTGCTAGGACGAGACTGCTGATCATCCACTTCCCTCCTGCCTGGAATTGGGGATTTGCTGGGAGTCGTCACGGCTGCTGCAGGAATTTCTTGTAAATTTTGTCTTGATCCAGATTTGCTTCGGGGAGGCCTTCTAGGTCGTAAAGTGCTGTATGTCCTGTTAGGTCGGGATGGGGGTTCCGGTCGGGGTAGTGAAAAGAATGACGCATCTGCCAGGCTGCTGCTTTGCTGACTGTGATTACTCTGTAAATTTGTACGCTTTTTCTTCTTTCTTGGAATTGTTTTGGGCAACGAGTCCCGGTCCTTTTGCACAATAGCATAGCCAGCCTCGTCCACATAGTCACCCTCATTAGTCGATCCGGGTGACTGGGTGGTGCTACTTGGTTCGGTATACATGGCATGTTGCAGCTGTTGCTGTTGTTCATCATCACTTGCTGGAGGAAGACTGGAACTCTTTCCACTTCCCCTCCGCTTCCTCACAGGTGCTGCTGGTTGGGGACTGCTACCACCTTGAGTGGTCTCCTCCAGCTCTCTAAGCCATTCATTGGCTGCAATGGTGTTGTAATAGAATGAAGGTGGCGTCGGTGGTCGCTTAGGTTTCTTCCTTTTCGTTCGATTCGGTTTTGTGGGGCCGTCACTAATTGGTTCGTAACGACCATCGTCTTCATATTCATCAATGTTGGAGGCGGGGGCAGGTGATTCTAATAAGCCATCTTGATTTTCAGCTGACGCTCCAACAGATATTGCGTCGTGATCCACGTGGCCATCCAACTCACGATCAAGCTCGTTCAGCTTATCTTTTACCTGCTGAAGTGCATCATCAACGTCCTCATCCACCTCCTCCCCCATATCGTCTGTGGAACCCCGAACTTCTTCATTGGAACCTGAGTACTCCCCTTCCTCTTCGTCACCTTCCTCAGGGTGTTCTCTCATGAACTTTGAAACATAACCCTGCGGCTGCTTTCTCTTGGGCCTCTCCGGTGGAAAAGTTTGATACATAGAGGGATTTGCGGTTGAAGCTTCCTCCACTACCTTGTCTTTCCTTGGAGGTTTCCTTGGGGCTCGTTCCGGACGAGATGGGGGGGCAAATGGTGGTTCCATGTCAAAACCAGAAAGAGCATTGGACAAAGAGGGTCTAAAAGCTTGACGTAGTTCCTCTACCAAAAATCGATTAACTTCTTCCGCATCCTCTCCCTCAGAAATTCCGCGTTCCCGAAGAAAAAACTCATCCGAGTCAATTTCTTCCAAAACTCCTGGTCTCCTCACGTGTCCACCCACTGTGGAGGATGCGAGGCTGGAACCAGGTGGGGAATCCCTAGAAGATATCTTTCCAGAGAAGCGTTCTTCAGAGACTCCCCTGCTTTCACGCGTTCTGTGCGGTGACTCCCAGTCCCTTGCACCCGAACCTAACAGCGCATTCCTTTCAAATGGGTTATCCCTGTCAACATTCCGTTCGTGCTCTACTTCCTGTGCGTTTTCATAGTAATGCTCATCTTCCTCCTCATCTTGGGAGTCACCTCGCCGTTTGAAACGAAAAGTTCGTTTGGGTGGAACTACACCATCTCCTTCTGTTCTGAACTCAGTTGGTGGTACATCTGGTTCAGTAGATTGGACTGCTGCTGCTTCCATTGAAACAGAAGCGGAAACAGTCTCCTCATTTGGCTCAGATACTGTCACATTTTCTTGAGCAGGTTTTGCTTTACCCTTCGACGATTTTAGCTCTCCAACAGCTTTCGAGCCAAGTTTACCCACAGCTTTTAAAGTCTGGCCAACTTCTTTGGAAGCCATGGAGGCGACGCCAAAGGTTTTTGCTCCCAGCCCTTTTAGTTGTGCGCCTATTTTGTCCAGTTTTTCTTTAGCGGGCGCTTGCCTTCTTCTTCTTCCTGTTGTGCCCGTGCCACCTCCAGAAGCCGAGGGTGCCTGTTCCTCAGTCTGAATTTGTCCGCTATCCCCGTCCCCATCTACTTTGCCAGCTTCAGACGTAGAAACAGATTTCGTTTCCGCTGCTGCCTCCTCCCCAGGAGGGGGAGGTGCTGATGATTTCTGAACTTGCTGATCTTCCTTTGGTTGCTGCTCTTGATCTCCTTCCATTGTTTCATCAGCTTGTCCTGCTTCCCCTTCCTCTTCCTCGGCTTTGTTGCTTACCTCGTCAGGGTCACGGGGTGGGCTTTTGCTGGCATCAGCACTTCTACTTCTCCTATGCTTTCGCTGAACTTGTCTTCTAGGGGGAGTTCTACTTCGTTTCAACTTATTTTTAAAATCTTCCACTTGGTTACGTAGGGTTGTGATGGGGTTAGGTAAAAGCTGAATGGGTGTCCGTCGATGCCGAATGTATTTCCTTTTCGTGGTTCCCGACGGTGTTGTGGGTGGGGCTGCTTCAGTTTCTTCCTCTTGGTTTGCTTCCTCGTTACCCTCAGGAGAAGCTTCTTCAACTTCTGTGGCGTCCATAGGGTGTACCTCATCACCTTCATCCATCCCCTTATCTTCAATTGTAGCTGCAGCTCCTTCTTCCGCTTCATTCGCCTTTTCAGCTGCTGCTGCTGCTGCTGCTGCCACTTTTTTAGCTTCTTCTTCTGCCGCCTTTTTAGCAGCCGCTTCCTTTTTAGCTTCTTCCTCTGCCGCTTTTTTTGCTTTTGCTTCCTCTTCCTTTTTTAATTTTTCTGCTTTCGCTTCCTCTTCCTTTTTTGCTTTTTCTGCTGCCTTCTTTTCTTCTTCTACTTTTTTTGCTTCTGCTGCTTTCTTCGCCTCTTCTTCCTTCTTTGCCTTTTCGGCAGCCTTCCTCTCTTCCTCTGCCTTTTTCTTCTCTGCTGCAATTCTCGCTTCCTCCTCCTTCTTAGCCTTTTCAGCCGCTTTTCTAGCCTCCTCTTCAGCCTTTTTAGCCTCGGCAGCTTTTCTAGCTTCTTCTTCTTTCACCGCTTTCTCTGCAGCTTTCCTTTCCTCTTCAGCCTTCTTCGCTTCAGCTGCTTTTCTCGCGGCCTCTTCCTTTTCCTCCTGCTTTCGCTTCTCCTCTTCAGCTTTGGCTTGTCGTTTTTCCTCCGCCTCACGGGCTTTTGTCAGTTTTTCTTCCAGCTTTGCTTTCTCTTTGGCAGCCTTTTCTTCTGCCTTTTTCTTTTCCTTTTCTTCCTTTTTGCTTAACTTTCCTTCTTCCTGGGTCCCATCACCGTCTTCCACATTTTCATCCTCTTCATTTTTTTCGTTTGATTCATCCCCAATTTCTTCAGCGGGAGAAGCTTCTTCCACCATAGCATTTTCTGTTTGTGCATCCCCTTGCTCCTCCGTCTCCTCCTTTTTTTCTTCTTTCATTTCAACATCTTCTGGAACCTCCTGCTCCCCTCCCTCCTCCTCTTCCTGCCCGTGTTTCGTCTTCCTGCGTTTCCTCGACTTTGTAAATTTAGGCCGCACAGGGATAGCCGACTTTAACCGCTGCCTTACATGATCCGCTGCATCAGCAGCTTTTGACTTCAAGATGTCAAAAGCAGTCTGTTTTCTGCATGGACTGCTACTTCTACTCCTTCTCCCCCTGGAGCTACCACCCTTACTGGAAGATGGCTCTTCCGCTTCAGCTTGCCGAGGCACTTCTTGATCCTCTACTTCATCTACAGGTGTTTCATGAGTTATTGTATCAGGGGAAAACCCCACAGACTTTGGGGTCGTTGAACGAGACTCGCCGGATTTATGACGAATCCCTCCACCCAAACTGGATCTGGATTGACGGCCTCCTCCTTCGTCTTCGGAGGCAACATTTTGCCATTCCCGATCTCCATCGAAACCAATGACATCATGCGGATCGGGTTTGTCCAGACCATCCAAGCCTTCTGACGTCAAAAGTTGTGCCTGCATGAAAACGCGACAAATGAAAAAAATTCGGCTTTACTACAAAAATTACTTGTTTAGTATGGCAATTATTTATCATATTTCGTTATTTTTACCTCAATCTCTGGAGGTATATCGATCATCCTTTCTTCCGTTTGCGGCACCTGTTGCAAATCCTTTGATAAATAACTATCATTTCCGTAGAGAGGGTGTGGGTTAACTGGTTCGTATAGATTTTCGCTACATTTACACATAAACAAATATTTTCAATAATTTTTTTACCCATTTGCACTTATACTATACATTTAAAATGCATTCTTTAGACCAAAAATTGAACCGGGCATAATTAAAAAAAATGTATGCATGCCAACTCATATATATGCCTCCTTAGCCTTATTTTATTTCATCATCTCTTAATCCAATATTCTTACATGATACACGACGATAATATTCTAGTCTAGTACAACAGGTCACACAATAATGATCTGTCTTTACAAAAAAATGTCTGCGCGGATAAGCAAATGCTACTACTACAAATACTACTACCACCATTCACTCATCTCATTATATTCACTGCTACTCCTGCTGCTGCGCTACTATTCTAGGCCAGTAACAGAAAGCAAAAGAAGATAATAACCAAGTCAACCTTGGGACTCGGCCGTTTTATTTATAAAACCAGGCACAAAAATCAACAGCGCAGAGATTTGAACAAAAAACGAGTAGTGAATGTACATTTATTACGCGTATTATCATCACACATGGCATAGTATGCGTGTAGCCAGGAAACTTTGTTTGCAGAAAAAATATACATATTAGAAAAAATCCCAGGCGTACACAGACCTGTCGAAGATTTAAAAAAAAATCAAGGAAAATTCAGACATATTCTGTCAACTAAGCATTTTACGTACATATACGCGGTAATAAAAGTATTCAGACTATTCAGAGTTATCTTCTTTAAACACGCTCATTTCACTTCCCATCTAAAAAAATTGGTAATTCTCTGGTTTTCTTGTAGATGACTCGCATATGTGCCTCTTTGAATGTTTGGTTTGCTTGCTTAATTTTTATATTGAAAACATTAATACTTTGTTGTCGAAAAGATAATATTAAGTAGATAATATAAAAATTAAATTATGTTTGACTATATATTATAACATGATAATAATGGGAATAGGTAGAAGGAGTCATCATAATTTATTTATTTTTGAAAATACCTTTGCTTCTTTTTTGACTTTTTGGACGACATGTTTTATTGTTAATTTTAAAATTATGTTTGATTGTTGACTTGGTAAAAGTTGAGATTGATAAATAAATAAAATAAAAATAGAATATTTTTTTTTGAAACGAGTACTTATTCTACAAAACTAGTTTACTAGTATCACGTTGGTAGTACCAACTTGGTACACAAAAATAATATATACATACAATATGAGGTATTGAACTAAAAAAATCTATTTTATTTACTGCCACCGCATAAGCCACAATTTTACTACTTTTCACACTGATAATATATGTATACTGTTACGATTTGTATTTAACTACAAGTACTCCATTGGTCTTAATACGGATAAATATAATCTGTCAAACTACTTTATATTATACACGCACTTTAAATAAATAGAGAGGAATTGAAACCGTTACGAAATGTTTTCGAATTTTCAACACTTATTAAACATACACTACATGGACCACTTAGGAAACAAGATAAAATCACAAAATAAAACTTACAATTAAGAATAATTAAACTTAATTTAATAACTCGTCTAGGTAAATAATAATAATGGTGATTGTGAAAGGTTGTGGTGGTGATGAATTGTAAAAATATCTACTACGCTCAGCCTGGACACTTGACTGAAGAAAATCAGCGAACCACCAGACCAGGGTAAAACGGAAAATGACTAGTGACTACAAAATAGTCAAAAAAAAGAGAGAGAGAGAGAGAGAGGGATAAAATTAGATACTACTTTCAGCTCTGATGTTCTTCTGTCTGTGTGCAATGCAGCAGCGGAAGAAGCAGTAGCATAGCAGTATGAATAAAAAAAATTACCAGCTAATTGTTACACCACCAGGGGTTTGGGATTTTGATGCTGCTTTCCATATTGGTTTTTTTTATTTCATACTCCTACCATCCAACTTTGACTCCCATTTCCTATTTAGCTTTTCACTTGATTTGCATTGCTTGGCAATTCACTTTGTTTTTTGAACCGGATTTGAAACATGCCAAAATATATATACATATATACCTATATACGCATAGCATTGCATACATACAATCTCATATTATTATGCATAATAAGTACATAATGTATTTAAACTTTTTCGTCAAGCAAATTTGCTTTCTGTCGAAAAATTCAGTACAGTCACTAAAAAAGCAGAGTAGCAGATACGTTCATGTTCTTCTGATCTGTTCTGATGTTTAAAAAAAAAGAGAATCGGCAGCAGACGGGATGATGAGCTGAATATTTTGTTTTAGACATGAACAAAAAAAATTGAAAACTTTGGGATGAACAAGAAGAAAGGCAATGCGTAGGCCTACTTATCTGTGCACTTGTGTATCTATGATATTATGATATCCAATCTAATGTACGTGTATTGCCTGCAACTATTTTATGATGTGAAGTTTTAAAAAAGGGAATAAGAGCAGAGAGATGTGAGGATTGGATGTGTACTATTTAATTTAATTTTTTATGGAGATCATCACCTTGGGCCAGCCAATTGATTATTTGTTACTTTTTACGTGGGATAATGAACGTGATAATGTTTTTTTACTATATTGCCTTATTGACTTACTCAAGGTAGTCGTCTACGTCGATTTCTTCGTCTTTATCTAAATGTGTCCAAGGGTATCCTCCCTTTTGCCGTTGACGGCGGACTTCCTCCCACTTGTAAGTTTCAGGTGGTATTGGTGGCCTCCACCATTCTATTAAGAGAGAAAAGAAACAGTAAAACAAAACTTTTAAAACATTTAACTGCCATGTTACCAAACACTCATTATTAAATACATACAACAAAAAAAGTTATTGGAAAAATTACAACAAAATAACATTATTTAAAAAAACAAAATAATTATGAGAAATTCTAAACATTAAATTTCATGAGCTGTCGCCTACGCACAATACTCAAATTTTTTGATACGCCAATTATTTGTCCAGATGCTCAAAATTAATGTTTACCAAAAAATATAACAAAAATTCTTTTTTCATTCATAAATTTTCGTAACTTGATTTGTAATGTTTTGGAGTCAAGCAAAGATATTGATTTTTATTTTAATGATTTTTTTTTTTCATTTTAAACAACCACGCGTTATTTAAGTACCTACAAATGTATAAGCTCTCATTTAAAAAAAAACAAATGTGAAGAGCAGAAGATGTGTATTTCAATAATTCAGTCTGTTCTACAATTTTGCAATTTTCAAAATTTGGGAACAGTTATAATTCTTTGGGTGATACGTACATATAATATGTATACTCCACGGTACGGAACATTTTAGCATGGGCTACACAACACAACGCGCTCTCTCTCTCCCTCTCCCTGTTATTATGACCTATCCTGACTTTTGACTTAGTTGGCTCGCACATCCCGATCACTTGCCAAGGTTTATTTCTGGCTCTATCGGGCTGAAGAGAAGAGAGAAAATGTTGACAAAATGGAAGGAGTTGGAACAGCCAAACCCAAACCTCTCTGCCTGTCTTGCTTGCCGAGAGTCCTACATCCTACATTTCAATTTTATTAAAATTCGAATGTGTGTTTTTTTGTGTGTTGTTGTTGTTGTTTTTCTTAAAGGCAAGACTGATAGATGATGATGACGATGAGTGATCTGTATCCCACTAGCTCCTTTTCAAAAGAAATGTAAAAGTATTGAGTCAAGAGTATGCCTATTAAATCGAGTTGTACTAATTAAGAAAAGAACTAATTGAACAAATTAGTTTTGACATCAGAGTACTCTATAGTTTCGTCATGTGTGTCTGTGTTTGGAATCGTGTCCGGCCGTGAGCGAGAGGGAGTACTCAAAACTCAATGATGAAAAAATAGAACTTGATTTCCGGAAATGAATATCTTTGCGAAAATAAACTCTCTGATTTGCAACTCAATACAACACGCCCACAAACTCCTCTGAAATGGTAAAAATGATCAAATGCGTGATAATAAATATTTGCATTGTCTTCGATCAGGCTCTTATTTCCAGGGGGAAACTGAAGAAGTAAAAAAAATATCCCAAAACTACGATGGTTCTCTACAACCACATGTTTAAAAAAAAAAATTTTAGCCTGAAACTTTGATACAACGGTTTATTAACAAGGACTATTTCTACAAATACATTTATCTATTATGAGTTTGGTAAGAGAAAATATGTGAGAGAGGCATCAAGAGAGGAAACAACAAAGCTTGTTGTGTATTTTTGTTTACCGGACAGGAAGTGAACTCATGGAAAAATGAACCAATGTGATACAGCTAGCAAATAAACTAGATACCTACTCGCTTTTGGAAAAATCCAGAGCCTGCTCAGTCATTAAAATTTTTCAGTGGTGTCTGGTGTCATTAAAAAAAGATAATAGTGATAATAATAGTTTATGTACACATTATTTTTCAAAAAAACAGATATTTGTGTCACTAAACACTGTTCAAAAAACAAAACATGTGAAAAAATAGAACAATATAACGTGCAAAATTATTATTTATTATTTTTTTAATGTAATACTTTTAAATACTTATTTAAAATGAAAAAATAATTATTTAAATTCCTACAGATATCTACCCAAGTTCCTGTTTAGTGATGTTATGAATTTCTACTGCTCATTTTTTAATTATTTAATTTAACTGCATGTTAAAAATTCTAAAAATTGAACATAAACATGTATTAGGGGTAAGCTGACTTGGAGTACTAGGTCGACCTCTTTCAGAATCATCATCTTGTCCTGCTTCTTGTTCACTTCCGGCCTCTCCCGCTATTGTCTCCTGTTGCATCTTCTCCTCTTGTTGATCACCACACTCCTCCATATTATTATTATTATATACTGTCTTTTCGACTCACTTCTCACAGGAATGTCAATAAATATTTAAATAATATTGAATACTTTCGCGGTTTCCAAAACTTGAATGAATAATTATACACTTTTATTTATTTTTCAAATTTGCAAAAATGCTAATAATTTTTAAACTCTGATTCATTTACCAATAAAAACTTTCATAATAATAACTCATTTTTTTGATTTTTTTTACAAAAACATTTTTTATTTTTCAAGGTAAACCGTGGTTGCACAGACACAGATAGATATTTGCACAGTGAACTTTTTTTCTCTTATTTCTGTAAAAGTTGCAAAATGTCTTGTGTGTTGAGCAAGGCACAAGCAGACATCATCACATTTTGATTATGTGTTTTTTTATCCGTCAAGTCATGTTCAGTCTTCGTTTTTTATTTATTTTTTAAAGCGCCTGGATACCAAAAGCTGCTGACAGTTTAGTATCTCCAAAATGGTCAGAATATAACACAAATGAATATGTCTATACACACCCTCACATATAGCAATAACAACAAGTAATTTTGATACAAGTAAGTTTTTACGTTGTTGTATTTCTTCACACCAACTTTTTCTGTCGGTCTATCTGTCTCTGAGGCTCCTTGTGTGTCTATCTATTTTTCTGAACACATTGCGCACTGTACCGCAAAAGCAAATTAAAACAATAATTACCTATTGAAGAAAAAAAATATATATTATATATTCATGCAGGGCAGTAAATGTAGATGATTCGTAAAATTACTACTCAACACAAGACTATCAAATTGCTATAGTATCTCTACACCAAAAAAATAAAAATAAGAAAAGAAAAACCACCAACATCTTCTTTAACTCGTTGTTCGTTTGTTTTGTTTGGGAGCGAAGGAGGCAGGAGGAGGATTGAGTTTGTTCTCGTGTGCTACTTGGTGGGATGATCTCGAAAGATGCGAGAGAGAACAAGACGCCAACTACTCTGCACTGTTTGATGATGATGATGATGATGATGCCGTGCTAAAAAAATGAAATATAAAAAAATAGATGTGCAATATGTTGGTTGTGTGACCATAGTAGTTGTAGTGGGTCGTTGGATAAAAAAATATTAAAGTTGTGTGTATGTCTGTATGAGAGAGAGGTTTGCCGGTTTGAGATTTTTTCACACAGTCCAAAATTATATCATAATCAGACCGGTAGATATGCATGTATTGCTAACAAAATAATATACAATGTATCTTTATTATTTTTATCTTTTAACTACTTAACTGGAGTATATTGTGCCGTTCCTCGTAAGAAGTTAATTGACTACGAGAAAAAAAGATACACTTTGGCCGCAAATTAGCATATTAATGCATTAGCCAAGTGGCAGCATTGGGGCCAAAGTGTGTCTTTTTTCTCGTAGTCAATTAACTTCTTACGAGGAACAGATCAATATGCATATGTAAAATAGATCTCCGACCAAAATATATACATATAAAAACTGCATAATATGAGCTTTGCAGAATAAATGTTTTATACAGATTTGTTTTTTAACACAAAGAAATTGGTTCATAAAATGGCTATACTATTAATATTCATAAAATTTCTTACAAAAATGTTTCAACATTGATGTAATATAGTACCTTGTGGGATTGAGCAAGGAAGAGCAACTCGAGTAATTTTAATGGCTTCAAATATTGTACAAGTTTAAAAAAAAAATTAATCAAAGGATCATTTTTAAAATAAGATGTAATTAGAAATTTAAATATTATTATGTTTATTTTAAATTTTTTTTAAATTGATCTGATATCTAGTTCAATATGCCTTGCATTTATTATTTTTTATGCATCTGGTTTTCTTGATGACAATGATAACGTCTGTGTTATGACGTGTGGCATGATCTGATTTCCGTTTCAAGTCCCATTTATTATTTTTTATTATTTTTAAAACGACGTACTTCAGGCGACAGAAAAAGAACATCATATTTCTTATTTATAATTTTATTGCAGGGTGCTTTTGACTTTGAGAGTCAGATTCACCGAGTCGCACATGTGTGCATTGCACACTGTGCAATATCCTTAATACATAATATGCAATATAATAATGAAATGCAAGCATAGTATATATTGTGCTTTACTACATTCCCCGTCTCCATAATATTTTAATGAGCTGTACTATAATGTGTGTGGCAAATAATACGTCATAAACATAATAAAGGTAAATTTCTTGTAGCATTCATCAAAACAAAAGTATCAAAGTAGCGCTAGTATCTCATTAGTTTTTGGGACGTGGGTAAATATTGAAATGCTACACAAATATAAATGCTCAAGCACACATTTCCCATAAAAATACACTTAATAATTATTATAATGTGCAATTAAACGATTTAATATGAACGGTTTTTAAACTTTTTGCTTTTTAAAAACATAATTTACGCGGTACCATTTTTTGAATACCTCCGAAAAAAGTAATCTTGAGAGACAATTCATGTAAAACGTTATTTTAAAAGATACCTCCAATTTGACAATAACTTATCCACCCACGCATCTCCCCACTTTATATAAATGCCTACAAGAAATATATATATATATATATATATTGCCCGTTATCAACAACCACCCAAACACCGACACAAATAGAATTTTAGCTGATATGACGTAGGTAATAAGTGAACTCTCCAATCATCGCATCATCATCACTCAAAAAAAACATGATATACACTTTTTGGCTTGAAACAAGCAATAAAAACAGGAATAAATTCTTCCTTGTTTTGCATTTATTATGAAATGAAAAGGTGCGCACACGTCAAGTGTCAGGGTGTATAATTTTTGTGCATCCTTTTTTTATCCCTCTACCTCTCTCTCTCTTCCGTGTAAATACTGCAACTCTGACTTCTGATAGTTTGTTATTATTACCTCGCTTACATGCCTACATGTAATAAAGTGCAAAAAAAGGTAACCATCATAAAAAAAACTTTGAATAATATGGAGAAAGGAAAATTTACACTTAAATTTTAACATCTTTGTGATATGACAAGAATCAAAAGCAGAGATATAAAGTGCTTTAACCTTTCGTTTTACGTAAGAAATCATTTTGGGCTCATATTTGCCAGAAAAAATAAAAGTTAAATTAAAAAAGGAAGAATCCGCAATAATGACAAGTATATCTTCACATACCCCAAATCCTAGTGATCTTTTTGACAACATTACATTTTTTTACATCTTTTTTTAGCGTTTTGATTTGACAATTTCCCCCACAAAAAAATATATAGAATTCGATCATCTATTTTTGCATCTGAACACAACACGGCACAAATATATATCATGTAGGTAGTCGCAACTACCTCTATTGAACATATAGGCATAATAGAAGTAAAACTTTGCTATAAAAAATACTTTAAAACCCATATTATCATAATAATATGGTCCTGTGAACCAATTGAAGTTGATGGATGACGGTGATTTTGGCACAAACACATACACAACAAGACAGAGTAAATACTAGTAGACTTCTCTCTGTGCATATTGCATAATAATAATATTACATACAAAGACATATATATTTTTATGACAACTTGAAAATGAGCCAAAAATACTTTTTCCCTCACTAAAAATAATTTTTTACTGTTTCAATGCAATTCAATTTAATGACTTGTAAAACATAATTAGTCGGATGAAATTTTTTAAAAAAATTATCATTTATTAATCAAATTTCATTGTTTATGTTCCCGCCCTTCGACAAGCTCTGACCGAAGTCAAACTCTATCACTTGGGAACATATGCAACAAAATGAAGGACCAGACGCGTTGGCGTCAATCTTCCAGAAGTCCCCAAACCAAAGTTTCCTAAGATGGGTTTTCAAACTTCCAGGAATGCAATAATGAGTCAATAAAGACAAATGCTAAATAAAAACTCCAGACAATTGAGTAATAAATAGACTTTATTCGCGTACACTTATCAATTTCTCGATAAGCCGCTCA
>JAITYZ010003485.1:0-12972 GCA_027744595.1 Paronellides praefectus | reverse complement strand
GTCCCGGCATGCTCTCATCCCAACTGGATCGGTTCACCCCATTCAAATAAGCTAGCTCTACGGAAGACGCCGACATCCGGGAACCTGTAACCTCTTCTTTTACGTTAAAAAATTTTAAGATTCCTGGAACAAGTTGGTCCTTCATGTACTCCGGATTCTTATCCAATTTCTGTGGACCGTATTTGGCAGCGTACAAACCTGCCAAAACAAAACTCCCATCATGCTTATTCGCCCCAATCATCAACGGAATATCAGGAATATCCCCGGTTCTCATGATAACCTCAGGCTCATCTGAAATAAAAGCTCCGGGCATTCTTGGCTCCACAACAGGTGTAATTGTAGCGACTGGATATGTCATTTGAGAATAGCTGTAAGCGGTTAGTAAATTCTGGGCATTGATTATCAATCGCCAGTCTATATTTCTTAAACAGGCAACCATCACGACACTCCCGAAAAATGATGGACAGCCGAGTACAGCAGCCATTAATTTTGCCGATTCTGCTGGATTTTTGTCAATGGCCCAATTAGCTAAGGCTGTTCCGCTTTGAGCGATAACACCATGAATTAGCCCTTTGTTCAGGGGACTTATCATTTGATACACGACAGATGCTCCTCCCGCACTTTCTCCAAAGATGGTCACCTTTCCTGTCAAATGCAAGAGGGTTTATTTACTTCTGTTTCGTCTTTGTCATTTTCGAACTACATTCGAGTTTTATAATTCGTGTCAGGAAACTTACTCTTATCGCCCCCAAACGCTTTGATATTTTCATTTACCCAACGAATTGAAAAGGCCTGGTCTTTCAAACCGTTATTTCCAGGAACAACCCAGTCTCCGGTGCTGTAAAATCCTAAAAGACCTAGTAGCAGAAAAGAATAGGAACTTTATTGTGTTTCCGGTTTCATACGTTTCATTGTTGAATGAAGCAAACACCTCGTGAATGACTTAGGATTACCTGTTTATTCACAAGATTACAATTATTGTGTTAATTTAAAGACTGGCGTAATACCTAAACGATATTGAACAACTACAATAACAACGTCTTCCCTGCTTAACATCCTCAACGGAATATAGTCTTGAGAGCTTCCGCCTGTGAAAGCGCCACCGTGGAACCTTCAAAAACAACCAACATTATTTACTACGAGTAATTGTTTAAAACATAAAAACATGGTTAATTTACGTTAAAAAAAGTGTGTTGAAAAAATTGTATTGACTTTTTACTACTCACCAAATCATAACAGGAAGTCTTTTGGCGCCTCTTGGTTGGAATACATTTAAATACAGGCAATCCTCAGATATTTGATTCCCTTGAGGGGGCGTTCCACTCTGCGGACACCAATTTGGGAAGGTTGTAGCGTTCAATGTTTCCCATGGTTGGACAGGTTGTGGTGGCTGAAAACGGAGATTCCCAACAGGAGGACTTGCAAAAGGGATTCCGGCATATGCACAAACCTTTTTGTTTGGATTCGATGTGTCGGCTAAAACCCCGTTAACAGTGCCACTTTTAAAGGTCACTGTGCACCCATTTTGTTGACCCCGAACAAAGCTTCCAGCAAAGTTCACTGAACAGAAGGCCAGTACCAAATGAAAACGAAAGTGGAATAACATTTTTTTGGTTACACGAATAGCACAACTAGTTATTTAAAACTGAATTTGCTCAAAGCTGATGGAAACGCTTTATATACATTAATTTTTTTGCAATGAACAATGCGAATAAATATGACGCATGAAATCATTTTGCTAATTTGGTTGCTGCAGAGCTATACTGTCATGTCCCCTATTCTCCGGAGTATCCGGTATAATTAATTACTAATAAACCGCACGTCAAAATCATACCTAACGTATGCATTTAATTTTTGTGATGCTCCAAAAAACGGGAGGTAAAAAACACCTGTGTAGCCATTCGATTGTATGATTAATTAAAAAAATATTTTTGTTGGAACGTCAAAAAATATACATATATCTGTTTATTTTTTTATATTTATATTCTCATAAATCAACATGACCATCTGATTTTCTCCAATTTTCCACGCTAAATTAATTCAAAGCAAAATGTAAAATATAATTTGTTATCCTGAAAATATTTCGCGAATACCTTGACATGGAACATGTATTTCGTTCGGATTCAATCTGTTTTCACCTTTGATTAATGTGTAATAAAATTAATAACGGACTTCAGGTTTATTCTCACAAACCACGGAACATTAAAAGACGTGACAGGTGTAAATTAATTTCTTTAGAAATTATGAATGAACTCTTTAATCCCTGTTGTGTGACCAAAACGTTGGTAAAACAAATTGAAAAGGGTTTGAAGAGAAGAGGTAACGAAGATCCATTTGCATAATTTAAACTATGATAAGTAGCCGTAGTGTTATTTAATCTGCAAAGAACTAAACTGTTACTGTTTGAGTTAATGAATTATTCCAGTCACCGGTGGAGTTTGAGTAAACGCTCAGCATAAAAATATAGTGTGAAGCTGAAACACAATTATTCATATCCATCCAGTGTGTTTCTTTTAATTAGTAAATCATTCAAATCATTCATCTTCATTTTTTTACAATAGCCAATTACCATACCATACCATACCATACCATACCATTTTTGTACCATAAACACCTGTATGAAATTAGCACGATGTGTATGAAATTTTCTGCTAATTGTGTCATCTGGTTGTTTTGTGGTTTTAATTTTTAAATATCTTTTAATTTATATTGGTCATGAAACAAATTTATATCACCCCAACTTACGCAGGCACACATATTCAGTAATAATCTGTAATATGGAATATTACACAACCCTCTGCTCGTACCCAAACAGAACAAACACTTCCGATTCCGATACCAAAAAAACATTTCCATTTTTTATTTTTCAAAATTTTGTAAAGTAAAAAATGTAAACTTTCGTTTTGATCAAATGTACCAATGGCGGTGATGATGACCTGACCATGACGAATTTAAAACTTTTTGCTTCGTTCTTTTAAAAAAATAGCAAAATTAGGTGTACTATATATAAATACGTCACGTGCCCCATAACAGTATAATTATGTTTACTAAAGAGAATACGCACGTATTTATCTTCTAAAAAAAAAGAAAAAAAGATTGCTGTGTACTTGCACTAGGCACTAACGACCTAAAATCTTATACATTCACGAGAAGGGCAAGGATTCAATCCCAATCAAATTAAAAGATTCATATTACCTATTATTATGCAAGCATATAGACAGGTAAGGCATTGACTATATATTCAGTGCTGGTAAGGTAAGTACAGATATAGGAAGATATAAGTTTATTGATAATTTTTCTGTTCTTTTTTTGAATCAAGTTTGACAAGTGATTTCGAAATCCATAGGCTAACAACACACGAAGACGACAACAACAACAACAAGGAGCGTAATGATTTCATAGTAAAAATCCTCCAAGTTTGCGTGTTTTTCTTTAGAGAAGCGTACCTTACTCACACATGCATGCCTATGCATATGAGTATGTAGGCATATAAGCAAAGCACTTTAATTAACTACAAGGAAATTGGGCAATCATTGGATTCTCATCTCATAATATATTGTACACGAACTGCTACTATAACTGTACATCATATATAAACAGCAGCAAGAGCTGTTATTATTGAATAAAAATAGGATAAAACGCCACACACGCGAAAAATAAAGTCAAGCCCAGAAGGACCCATATATAACATGCATGTCATGTGATGCGATGCCCTTATATTTGCAGAAAGTAATAAAATGACAGATGAAAGATGGATGAAGATGAAAAGTCGCCGGTGGTGGTAAGGTAAAGGTAAGTTAAAGGAATATTGGCTATTGGTGTACCAGGTAGCTTCTGTTAAAAAGTAATGTCATATTATATTCCATAATATGCAAATATTATTATCATTCATAATATCTCACATTTATTGTATTTTTTTATTTTTTATTTAAAAAACGTTGTTTTTTAGAAGAAAAAAATGTAATTTTGATTAGCTTGAATGTTGCATTATTGGTGCTTGATGACAGAAGATGATCATTATAGTCATGCCTTATTTTTCTACATCTTCTTGTTTACTTGTATTAATGATGAGAGTTGAGGAAGATGATGCTGATGATAATGAATGGGATGATATGTCGCAATGCATCTGTATAACAAAGGCACAAGACAAACTACTTTTTTCATGTTAAACAAGAAAAAAATAGCGCCGGTGTGTCAAACTTTTTTTTATAGAAATAATCATTATACGGCGACGGTTGTTTCCCTACTTTTTGTACTGCTACTGTTGCTGCTGGGATTCTTCGAAGATGTTTTTATTATGAATATACACACAAAGTTATACAACAGGTAAAACTGTATACAAAAAAAAAATTCAGATGATTTGTCGATGTCAATTTATATGGCTCATTACTGTATTCTCTGAACCTCTTCGTATGCATATAATTCTAAATGAAATAGACAAAGAAGAAAAGTGCAAGTAGTTTTGTTTTTTGTGTAATGTAAATAGTCAATGGTAAAGGTAAGGACCGCGCCGAGTTTTGAAAATTAGATCTGTGTTATTTGTGCAGTTTTCGTTCAAATACATATTTAACGCCATTAAAAATTTGCTGATAAGAACATGGAATGAGAATTAATAAAAGATATATTTCTTGTGTCTTTGAAATTTCAACAAATGTATGAGCTCCAGTGGGGAATCCCCACTGGGGATTCTGGGGATGCAATTACAGCGACGCTTATTAAGCCTATCATTCGCATTTTTTAAGTGTCAAGTTTTGAAAATAAAAATCGATTTTGAAATGAACATACTTATTAATTTGTTATTAGAGACAGACTGGCAAACTACATTACCAAGTAACAAGGTAAAGCTTGCACTCCTTAGTAAACAAGCGAGAAATCGAATCTGTTCTGCATACAAAAGGCAATAATATCATTATTTTTACTTTATTTGATGACTCAGCAGTAGCAAAAGTAAATAGACGTGTGTATATCTGTACTTGTGTAGGTAGACCTGTTTTCTTCCCATTTGAAATCTTATTTTTTTTAACAAGCAAGGGTGGATCCATGCAAGATCAGTTAATGAGGTCAATCATTGTCAGGTGGGCCAAGATACAAGAGGCAAAGTCGTCGTAGCACAAATAATAATAATATCCTGTACTTCTCTTTTACCCCCACCACTACCACCATTAAAAAAATCAGCACCACCATTCCATTGTTGACTCTTTTTGCTGTTATATAATAAGAAACAGAGCAAGCAAAGCCAAAACTTATATAAAAAAGGTACACACCAAACTAAACAACTACAAAAAAACATGCAAGATAACCAACCAACCTATTTAAGTTTTTGGTGCAGTGCATAATATATATTACGCATACTGTTCACAACTACCTATTTTAATATTTGCAAAAATATACCTATTTTTTGTGTTTCGTGATCTTCAACCAGTTTTACAACTTTTGGTTTCATTTTCTTCTATATCTACCTATGCAGCTACATATTATATGCTAAAAGCATTAAAAAAATAGTATTATGCGTAAGTACCGGTTATGCACTTCTACTTGTTTGCGTGGCTCGTGCTCGCTCGTACTAAAAAAATCTAAAAAATGATTTGTCTGTAATGTTGTGTTTATGACGCATCAGTTTTCATGTACCAAAATTAATCATGTTGGTTGTGGTGATTAGCGATTATTGATTACCGCATCATTCCCATAATCATCATCATCATCATAGTTTATTAGCCATCAGAATCCCCCCAATTTTTTTCGCCAATTTTGCAATAGGAATAAAAGACATGAGAGGGGCAAGGTGCTCTCTGCTGCACAATGCTTTATTATGTCTTTTTAATGGCAAAAAATATTAACTATTTTGATGGCTTATCATAATATATTGTTAAAGACAAAATAAAATGATAAGTGTAATTAAAACTACATTTATTTGCTCTAATAATTATGGTAAAACTGTGCTTAAAAAATGAATAAATATAAATGTTTTGCTATTGCCCTATTTCATCTTCCTCCAAAAAAAATATGAATCATAATGATTTATTATACAAGTATATAAATTGTGTTACGTTATCACATGACCGTTTTCACTTTTTTTATAGGGCAGCAGTGCAGCAGACTACAAACAACAGAGAGTGAGTGGAGTCGTCAAAAATGGATTAATATTAGGCATAACATAACATCATATTATAAAGCAGGACAAAGGATGAAGGAGGAGGAGATCAATATAAAAACATTTTATTTTTTTGGTGGGGGAATGCAATTTTTTTTGAGGCGACTTTGGTATTTAGAGCGGAATAACGATAAGTCTTTAAAAAAAATTATTATGATCTTTTGTTTGAAGATTATAAAGCCTAATAAAAGTGCGTATCATTTAATGACTTTATAATGGTTTGTTATTTTTTATATAGTTTTCAGGAAATTATCATATTTTATAATCTAATCTCATCAGCAGCAGGACTGAATGTTATTTAATAGTGCAGGCGAGTGCAGGAGATCAAGACAATTAGATAAGATAATACACATAGCTATTAGCCATGCATGCCGCATGAAGTATGATTTTATTTATAAACATAATTATTATTATATAATCTTTAAAATTATTATTACTACATAAAAAGGATAGCTGTTGTAAAATGAAAAATTAAACCATACTCTCCTTTTCATTAGCACTTTTTGCAGTATACTCCCATCCGTTTTGGCTTTGTTAACATTACATATTTACCTGCATATATGCATATACATTAAAAAATATTGAATCTTTGCAAGTTTTGAATTTCCTATGTATAAAAAAGTATACCTGTGTGCTTTGTGATCTTGCTTGGTATACAAAAAAAGTAGATCTGCAAACAAAGAAGCATGAAAAATTATATGATTTGACGTAACGCAATTCTTTTAAAAAAGGTAGCAGAGCAGAGGAGGAGAGTACCGAGAGGTAATAACCTACTTTTCTTAGATGACCAGCCAAAAAAAAGCCAAAAAGTGCATTTATGTTTTTTATATGCATTATCTATTATTATTGTATATATCCCTATTATATTTCCTTATGCAACAATACCATTGAAAGTGTGCACGTACATTTTTTATGTATTAAACTGTTTCACGCAGATTTGCTGCTGAAAGGGAAAACCTTTTTTTATACTTTGCGTACTAAATAGTAAATACTAGAAGCATATAATATAATAGGCTAGTAGTATGTTTTATGTAGAGTAGCGGTATGGCATGGTCAACAAAACGATTTTTTTTTTGTTGTCAAAAAATACCAAGTATACACGTTACGTCGACAGTAGCCGCTACGCTGCTGTTTTCCCAAAAAAGCGAGCAGGAAGGAAGTATTTACTGCTATTATTCAATTTATATTGTAGGCGCATTATAATACAATGCATTTTGCATAGTGGAAAAAAGGGTTAAAGAATAGCCAAAAAAGGATTAATACTCTGTTTGTTTGTCTGCTAAGAGGAATTTTGATGATGATGGGATGATGAAACTAGGTCAGTGGTCATAAATAATGTGGTTTTGTTTATTTTATGCAGTGTGCAGAGTGTGGGGACTTTTTTGCTGGGGTTGATGATGATGCCGCGATGTAAAAAAAGTACCAAGTTTACATGTATGACTGGCTGGACAGAAGTGAGATTTGACAAAAATCTAGGCAAATGTCACAATCACATTTGTTTCCCATAAAAAAATGACATACAAAAAAATTATTATTAATTATATTCTCATTTCTTCCTAATTAACTTTGTACACGCGGACTTTCCCAAAATAAAAACAAAATGTTTGGTTTACATTGAAATGTGACTCTGACATGTATACTTGTTTTTAAGAATTATGAATAGTGAGATAAGTGATGATGATGATGATTGTTATGTCGATCTGGTCGATGTTGACAAGAAACGGAAATGATACAATTTTTTGCTTCTTTTATCTTCGGTTTTTTGGCGATTGAGATGATTTTTGGTGGAAAATAAATAAATAAGGTAAAAAGAAAAGAAGGCATTTTTTATGAATTATCATCAACACCATTTCGGTTATTCCACATCAACCACTCCACTCATTATTATGGAATTATTCAATTTTTCTCATTATGTTCATCACTTTCATCGAAAAAAATTACACACCAAATACAACTCTCAAGTTGATCTTTGATCATCATCATGTCGTCGGCTTCTTTGTTTTTACACTGCATGCTTTTTCCGGAAAAAATATATTTGATGGTGATGTGATGATGATACATAAATATTATCTACACATGCATGAGATTATTATGTTACGCTTTTTTGACAAAGAACAAAATTGCCAGGATAATGATATCTTGATATCCATCCCCGGAGACCTGGCGCTGGGTGAGATATGCCACTTATTTTTATGTTTTTACTTAAAAAAAAAGAAATGGAAACAGAAAGAAAGAAAAAAGAGTCTAACAGCTTTAATGGCAAATTGGCAACGTGTTCACATCACACACATGCATAGGTACATACATACATGGAGCATCACAGGTGGAATGAAAATTAAGAAGAAAATAATATTTAATGATAACTTTACTTCTTCTCTTCACAAAAAAAAGAAAGAGAAGAATGTTTAGTTTGCCTTGCCGTGTGCCGTCGTATGCCCCTACAAACGAAGTAGAAGAATTAAATAAATAGGTAATAATATCATTTTTTTTGTGAAGAGAAATGATAATATGTATTATGTACCCTTTTTACTCAGGTGAGCATACAAAACACGACACGAGACCCTCTCATCACGAAAAACACACATGCATTTTATTATTATTTATTCGGTTAATAAGTAAAAATATTACGCAACCACCCCGAATTCGGGTTTTGTATTACATTGCCCACACACATGATGTTATGCTGGTGAAGCTGCTGCTGCTTGCTTGCTGTTGTGTGATCTTCAAAAGAATTTCCCATTTTCCTCTCCCACTCTATCATCCTGGCTTGGCATGCAAGCCATTTCTCTCTTTTCTATCTTCCTACCTAGCTTGGTTGGAGAAGAGCGGAGAGGGTTGCTTTTCCGACTCACTTGACTTGACTTGCTTTTTCTACTTTCCCCAAAAATCCTCATCCGACCAGACTATATATACTTTTTTTAGACCGAGTGGTGTGGTTCTCATAATAAATGGAGTGGATTTTCAGAGAGAGATGGAAAAAGGGCACCGAGAAATTCTTCCCACACAACAACACAGCAGCATACCAACATGATAGTAAAAAAACAGCAAAGATTTGTAGTTTTTTAGACGGGATTTTCCTACCTTTTTCTGCTTTTTCCCATCTCAGCATGTACCAGTATTTCAAGCACACACCATCACCACCAACAACAAGTAGTGGTGGATTTAATCAAACAAACCCAAAAAAAATATTGTTTAAAAAAGGGTGAAAATAAAAGCTTTTGCCACTTTTTTAAATCAACGGATGTATGCAAAATAATATATGTACAATATTTATGCATTTTATTAAATTATAATCAACAAGTTTGTGAGTTTTCATTATCTTAATCATTTTTATAATCCTATCATTATAGCGTTACATAAGCGCCGATATATTTTATATAATATCTATGACAACTTATTTTGGTAAATAGGTCAGTCAAAAAAAAACGCTATTGGGTAGGCACTGTGTAATAAAGTTCAGGTGCAAGGTCATCTATCACACTAATGCATATCACCTCAAAATCCTTCGTCTTCTTTTGTTTTAAAATATCTTTTCTTCTTCTCCTCAAAACTTGAAGGAAAAATGAACCATTGTGTATAGCCATGCGAATGACCATGAAAGTTTGTCAAAAATAAAAGGCATTTTGGTGAAGATAGGAGAGGGGAAAATAAAATAGACCGAAATGAAAACAAAAAGATGATACGATTGTAACACCTTGAAATTTGTTTCTTCTTATTTAATAAAACAAACGTTATTTTAAAAAAAACACGTACCCAAAACCAAATACATTATTCTTCTTCTTATACAATTCATATACACACGTGCACGTAGGTATGCATTTTATATGGGTTAATGTTATCATCAATATGCGTGCAAAACTACATACTCAGAGGAGACGCACAAATATATTTTCATTGTTGCAAAAAAAATTACTCTAATGAATTCTTGATTAATTTCCAACTATGTAATTTAGCAGTGTCCACAGTAGATGTAGTGGCAGTACCTTTAAAATAACAAAGTATTATCCTAGTCATCCATTCAAATAATGTTTTCCTCCTCCTCATTCTGCACAAAATCTGTGTCATTTATTCGCGTATTTTCCCATAAGGTACACAGCCGCCGCCGCTGTAAACCACACCGTATACCTTATACACACATTCGTAACGTTTTTGCAAAGCATTCCACACACACATTTATGGCACATTATGTCAGTCTGATATGAAAATATGAGCAAAAATGCTCAATCACCAGCAACCAATATGCATGAGAGGTATACAATCAAATCACAGAAATGCACATGCAAAAAAAAATTCAAAAAGAAACTTGCCTTTACAGAAAAAGAGTTCCATTCAAATAACATGATAGCATTTTTACTATTTATTTTTTTATATTAAAATGTGTAGTATTGGCAATAATAGTAAAATAGGGTCGGTCGCTACTGCTGTATATATAATATGCATTGTTTGCAAAGTCGCATATAACATGAAACAACTTTCATTTCGAATTGTATTACTGCTATATTTACTACTTTGGCCATATGAAAAAAATATGACTAGGATGACGATGGGCATTTAAAACGGCAGTGGTGAGCAGAGACATATGCAGAGAACCGTACTCATAAATATATAACATATTATATATTTTATACCTATAATCCATCCATATTATGTCAAAACGCAAACGAGCAAAAATTTGTTGTTACGACGACGACGACGATTATGAGGAAGGGATAGCATAGCAGATAGATAGGTAGATATTATTATATGCAGTGGTTTGGTTTGGTCTTTGGTGGTGGATGCTGATGATAATGATAATGTGTTATGATGGTGATGGTGTGTTCCTCTCTTTTCTGCTGTTGCTATTAAGCCAGAGTATCAAAAGTTCTCACGTTGCCTGTTTTGTTGGATTTGAATTTTTGAGTGAGACAGACAGCAAGCTAGTGGTTTGAGCTCTATTGAGTTACGGCTACGAGCGCAGACAGACGTGTGTAGTTGCGTATTTATATTTATATATAAATGGGCTATGTGAGTGCGTACAAGTTTTGAGCTTTGTTGCATACTATTTTATATTGGAGGAGTTGGTGGAGATGAGAGGAAAAAGCTACCCCTTTTAGTACAGAAGTTTTGTTTGAGTAAAGCAGGTTACTATTACTACTGCTACTGCTACTACTACGGCGAATTGGTATTGAAAGGGAAGTAAACCAAAGGTTGGGACAGTCTTGCTACAACCTCCGACGAGGAAGAAGCACCCTTCCCGGTGATGGTGGTAAGCAATCATAAAAAAAGAATATTATTGAATGACATGAAAAAGAAGCTAAAGGGTTAAAAAATAATCAATGCATAATAAATGCTTGTGTCATAATTCTAACAAAAAGTCAAAATTTAACAAACTTGAATTTCTTTTATTTTAGGATCAAATCTGACTTATGTTTTACGAGATAATCTTTGAGTTTGGAAAATTTTAATGGAAAACAAACTTTGAATAAAAGTGTTAAAGTTCAACAAGTTGCTAAAAAGACAAAATAAAGGAATCAAGTGATTTTTTCCAAATGAACACATTTTTCTTGTCATCCTTTCATTCTTCTGGAGAAAATTCAAACATTTTGAGCAGCGTTCGTGTTTTTTGTTAAATGTGAGCGTAAAATAAATTGACACCAAATAATTTGTTGTGTGCATCTCCCACACGCTAATGACTTTTATATTCAACGTCAACTCCGACAAGCTACCAAAAGCATCATTGTGCTACTTTCCTTGCCATCCAAATAAAATTCACCTTCTTACCTAAATTCAACAACGACATCACCACCAAAAGGGAAAAGTGAGACAAAAAAAAATATTTTTTTGAGAACACGGAAGTGATTGTCTTTTTTTCTTTTGCTTCTCTGTCTCTCTCACTTCTCTTGTCCAATTTGGACCAAAACGTATTGTGCGCGTATAAAAATAATAATATTGTAATTCTTCAGTGTTTTTGTGGTGGATTTGATAATAACATTTTTTTTATGTCACGTGACTCACTTGAAACTTTGAAGTATAAAATATGATTTAACATTCAAAAAATCAAAACGAAAGGGAAAACTAGGCCAGTTGACTATTTTTTTTGAAAATTATCTTCATTTTTTTTGAATGTTACTAGTGCACCATACAAACTACCAAAAGTGTGTAAAGTCGAATACAGAGAATTTTTATGACATTATTTTTTTTCACTGCAAACCATTTTGACAATCCGGCAACCTATATTCTTCTTTTAAAAAGAAATTAAGAGTTTTGCAGACGCATCTCTCAACAAGCCGCAGTCCACACAACAGCAATCATCATCGTCAACAAAGAAGGGGAAACAGGTTTTCCCTTTCAACAGCAGCAGCCTACAAAACAAGTCATACTTTTTTTTTTACATATACGCATATTATACAACATTACATCATCATCATCTCTCTCTCTCACAGCAAGTTTTACTCAGAGTAATAGCGTTAGCGTATAACGGTAATCGTCGTAATAATAATATTATTATTATTTAACACAGCGCTGCAGCGAAGCGCTGCTACGCTTGTCGACAGTCGAGTGCGGGTGACCCATTTTTACACTCTCTCGACATACTCAACAAAACAAGATTCCCAAGTGGTTGTTGTGTTTTTATGTGTGTTACTACTGCTGCGTGACTATATATTTTTTTATTGCGTATAGACACACACAGGCAAAAAGAACAGAACCTAGTACAACAATTTATTATTGTTGTGGGGGTGGGTGTGTGTGAAATAATACACGGAAGTGCGAAGGAAAGAGTGTTTTAAGCTGTATGACATTTTTTGGGGGAAGTTGAGACAAGTGAAGAAAAAAAAACTTTG
>JAITYZ010003484.1:0-16899 GCA_027744595.1 Paronellides praefectus | reverse complement strand
TGCAATTGGAAAAGAACACAGATAACTGACAATTCGGTGGCGAAGTTTTATTGCACAGCCGCAGGCTCTAGTACTGCTTGCCGCCCTAAAGTTTGGAAATCAGCAAAATGGCGGAGGAGGAAGTTGATTTTTCCAAGTTGTCCTTGGAGGACCGTTGCGGGCATAAGGTATGTTAATAAATAAAAGTATAAAAATTTATCATGGTCATTATTTATATTCAGTTTTTAATGATAAAGATCATACGAGGACTGATAAATGGCATTTGCATTTCAAATTTCATTTATTTTTTCATGGTCATATATTCGTAACGTAATAATAAATCAAATCATTATTATTGTTATTGAATTTTGGATATTATAGAGTCAAAAGTCATTCTTTTTTATTCAATTCAAGTCAGTCAGGATTAGGATTTTTTGGATTAGGATCTAAAATATCAAACAAACCAGCAAAAAAATATTGAAGAACATCCGATTGGTCTTTTGTGGTTTAGCCTATCAATGTGTATATGTATACGTGCGTAAGTTGTTGGTTGCTGTTGCTGTATACATATTTATGAGACGATTGCCCAATAATGTTTCTTATGAATGTCAAGTTGGCACCAAGTGTGCGCATTATGTTTTAGATCACTTCCGCATTTCGAAACTGAATGTGAAATGTTCTGAGTTGTGATGCACTCTCGTCTATTTTAGTTTTTAGCAATCTAACTTGCTATATTGCTATTATCCAGTGATAGAGTTGGCAAGATTACGTTTTCTTATGTTTACATTCTTTACGCACGCACAATGCCAATGACTATTTTTGAAAAGTTTTCACTTAAAATTTGATATGTATACGCTTAGTTTATGCTTGATTTTATGTAAAAATGTCAGCTAGAAAAATATTAGCATTGACAGAGTTGACGGAAATTAAAAAATGGGAAGTAATTTTGCTGAAAACGTCTTGGCAGTTGTCCAACAAAATATATCTCACTGGAATGAAGTAGGTTTCATATGCGAAGTTTGGTGTAAGATGCTTTTGAATTACAAATTATAGGAAGACTTCAAAAGTGGTGGCTACAAATATGTTTAGGGTAGAAAAATTGCTTTGACAAGCACCAAACCGCAGCAGAAGAGTTGAACTCTAAATGCGACAAGTTCATTCCGTAATCCCATAAAACTAATGATGGTATATGGGAAAACAAAGATATACTTTTTACGTTGAATGTTGTTGTCGTCGTATTTTTGATGATTGACATATGTATATGTAATTTTACCCATTTTTTGTACAGAACTGGAAAGCCCGTGTGTCTGCGTACGATGAATTAAACAAAACCTTTCAAAAGATATACGATGAGAAAAGTCCAGACTGGTCAAAATATGGGACTTGGGTTCGGAAGTTTCCTACTGACTCTAATGCTGCAGCACAAGAGAAGGCTCTGGAGGTTACCTTGCTGTACCTTCAACGGGCTTATTGTGCCGGAAAAATTGTTTCTGAAGTAATGTCTGGTGTCGTGACTAAATGTATTACAGCTTCGAAGGCAAAAAGTAAAGAGCTGGCGGTGGAAATAGCTCTAACCGGTGTGGAGATTGAGAGGCAGGAACAGGTACAGGAGGAACTGGCTAAAGGAATGGAGCAGAAAAATCCTAAAGTTGTGTCGGGATGTATTGCCATTCTGACTCAAATATTGAGGTAAATTTCCGAGATATGTTTGTATTATATGATATAAATTAAGTAAATGTGTATATTTCTTGAAATGTTTTTTTTTTGCTTTGATTGACAGGGAATTTGGAGCTAAAGTTATTAATTTAAAACCGCTTGTCAAGAAAATTCCAAGTTTATGTGAAGACAGAGATAAAACTGTGCGAGAAGAGACTAAAAAGCTTATCATAGAATTGTACCGTTGGATTAGTGCTGCTCTGAAACCTCAATTGTCAGGTCTCAAGCCTGTTATGGTAAATGGAAATTCGGAAAAAATATTTAAAAAATAATTTAATTTTGTGAGATAAATAAAGAAATTTGAGTTAACGTACATTCTATGATAGCTCCAAGAACTAGATGCAGAATTCGATAAGATCGCAAGTGATAAACCTCATCCAACCAGACTGCTACGATCTCAACAAGCTAAAGCAGAAGAATTAGCCCATGTCGGGGGTGGGGGTGGTGACGACGCAGATGGTATGCTATCAAAAATGAAAATATTTATTTGTACATTTCGTAGGGTGTAGATTTCAACAGTCATTTATAAAAAAAAAATAACTTTTAATTTTACAGAAGCAGAGGATGTAGTCGACGAAGCGGTTCCTGAAATTGATCCATTCGACCTTATGGAAGCTGTTGATATATTATCTAAAATGCCTAAAGACTTTTATGATAAATGTGAAGCCAAAAAGTGGCAAGACAGGAAAGAAGCTGTCGAAGCGTTGGACGCTCTTATCGTATCCAACCCCAAAATTGAACCTGGCGACTTTTCAGATCTCGTTAGAACACTTAAAAAGCTTGTGTCGAAAGATACAAATATTTTGGTTGTGACATTATCAGGAAAATGTATCGCAGGACTTGCAACTGGTCTGAAAAAGAAATTTTCTCCTTATGCTGTCTCTTGCATTGGGACGATTTTAGAAAAGTTCAAGGAAAAAAAGTCAAATGTTGTTGCTGCAATGAGAGCGGCTGTGGATGCATCATTTGAAGCGGTAATTTAAAAAAAATCTTTAAACTAACCTGTCAGTAGTAAGAATTTTGTACTAAATATTAAGGGTTTTTTACAGACAAGTCTAGAATCAGTTCAAGAGGATGTAATTCAGGCATTGCAAAATAAAAGTCCTGCTGTAAAGACAGAAACATGTTTGTTCTTGGCACGAGTATTTGCCAAGGCCCCCTACAAATCCATGTCAGACAAAAAACTAATGAAAGGATACTTTACAGCGATCCTTGCTAATTTGAATGAACCAGGTATGCAAATTGGACCATAAAATCTTGTACTTTACGCATTTATCATAATAAAAAATGGATTATATATAATCATATTCAATAATGTTTTATCACTTCTAAAGATCCTGGTGTCCGTGATGCTGCTGCGGAAGCAATGGGTGTTGGACTCAAATATTTAGGCGAAAAGACTTTGACTCCATTTATCTCAGATTTGGATCAATTGAAGTTGGCTAAGGTAATAATAATAAATTCTGTGTCATACAATATTTATGAGAGATATGTAGGCACTTCCTTTTTACGTCTCTATACTGCTCTGTTTTTTTGTTAAATTAAAGAACGCATCTGTTGATTGATTTATTTGCTTTATATAGGTAAAAGAATTTGCTGAAAAAGCTGTTATTTGTGCGCCTAAAGCACCTGCAGAAAAGAAACCCAAGCCTGCGTCAGCTCCACGTGCTGACAGTAACGGCGCTGCACCGAGGAAAGGTCCTACAATCAAGAAGCCCTCAACTGCACCAGCGGCTGGAGATAAAAGATCAGGTTTACCAAAAGCAAGTAAATCTGGGAGTGACACGAATTTGTCGGCTGACACTCCCCCACCTTCTGCAGCAGCTCCTGCTGCTAAAGGAAAGCCTAGTAGGGGAACAATTAAACCTGCAGCAAAAACTAGCCCCAATTCAAAGAAGGCTTTAGACGACCCAATAGGCTCCAATCTCCCAGTCAATAGTCCGAAACAGCAAAGAATTTTGGATGAAACACGATTGAGAATTCTTCGCTGGACATTCACAACTCCAAGAGAAGAATTCATTGACCTCTTAAAGGAACTAATGACAAACGCGGGAATTGGCAAGACTCTAACGACGAATATGTTCAGTCATGATTTCAAAATGCACCTGAAGGCTTTGGATACTCTTGTTGAGGTAGGTATATATATAATTATTTCGTTTGTGTTGTAACAACACTGTTGTTTGACTTTGACTAAAATTATTTCATTAAATTAATTATTTGAAATTGCAGGAGGTGAATCAAAGCGTTGAAGGGACAATCAGTAATCTTGATTTAATTTTGAAATGGCTTACCTTGAGATTTTTCGACACCAATCCGTCTGTTCTCATAAAGAGTTTGGATTACCTCAGTCAAGTTTTCAAGCTGGTTAGTGATGTTGGATATCAAATGCCAGATGTCGAAGCTAATGCCTTCATCCCCTTTCTTATGATGAAGATTGGAGATCCCAAGGAGAACGTCAAGACCAGCGTTCACAACATTTTGCGTCAGGTATCGCTGGTTCATTCACCCCACAGAGTGTTTACCTTTGTTATGGAAGGAATTAAATCCAAGAATGCCCGTCAACGCGCCGAGTGCTTGGAAGAGATTGCTAATATGATTTCTACTTTGGGAGTCGGTGTTATCCAACCAACACCTGCAGCTGGATTGAAAGAAATCGCTAGACAAATATCAGATCGTGATAATGGGGTTAGAAATGCTGCTTTGAACGCTGTTGTTCAAGTCTACTACTTTGAAGGCGAGAAAGTGTACAAAATGATTGGTGTGCTACCTGATAAAATCCAATCTCTGTTGGATGAAAGAATTAAACGAGCAGGAAAACAGCGCCCCTCTATTGTCCCTCAGCAGCAGCAGCCTCCACCACCGCAGAGACAACAGAGTAACCAGTCTTCCCCGAACAGTTCAACCTTATCCCCTCAAGGGAGCTCCAAGATGATTCCTACTTCCTCAATGAACAACACTGTTCTTCAGCCACAAAACATCAATGCCACAGTAAACGTGTCTCCAAATCATGCAGATTATGAAGAGGAAGATACAGTATTAATGCCCCCTCCTGTCGTTCCCAGTAGCCAACAAAATCATGGAATACCTTATTCTCAGCAACAAGAACAGCCTAAAATACAAATTCTTCCAGAGAAATATCGTTTGGATTTCGAAACGATTGAAAATATGTTTAGAGATGAAGTACCATTGACGCAACTGAAATTACTGGACACGAATATTGAGGCAATCCTAAAGCAGAAGCCACCTTCGTTGCCAACTAGAAAAATGGTAGTAGCTCCGGTTGCTCCAACTTTGACAAAAGATAAATCGAGGAATAGCCAGGCTTCCTCAAGGGCATCACAGAGTATTGACATAATTATCTCGCAGATTGGCCAGAATGAGTTACGCCAATCTATGGAAGCTCTCACACAACTGGATTCAATGATTAGTGATACCTCGATAGTTCAAATTATGTCAAATCGAGTGGATCACATGCTGTCAATGACCAGCTTACAGATTCACAGACTGCAAGCGACCATTGAGAGCTCAAATCCTGAGAAGTTGACTGAAGTAAATAAGTTTTATAGATGTGCTGTTGCCTTCCTCACCACGCTGTACAAAGGAGAGTTCTTACCGCAGAAGGCAAGCAAAGAAACGATCAAGGACCTGATACAGAACCTCTTGTTGCTTATAATAGATGCAAGCTTGGAAAGACTGCCGGACGCTGCTCCAATTGTTCGATTGATAAATATTATGGTTGTAAGGATCATTGAAAAGAGCGATCCGAATTCTGTGACATGCGCTCTTATTCGTCTGCTGAATGAAACCCTCACATCTTCCAAGCAACCTCGCATGCTAGACTTGGTAATGAAATGTCAATGGAAACTACTGAAGCAGTTTTCTGTTTGGGAGCAATGGAATAACTACGATTGGGACGTGACCGCTATTCTGACGGAATTCAACTTATTCATGAGAAATCATCCGTTTAGCTCTTTCCAAGGACAGGATATCACGCCGTTGAAAACCATGAAGACGATTTTGCACGCTTTGGTTGTACATTTAGGTGGAGAAATTATCGCACAGCATCTGTCTTTCATGCCGGAGGTTCAAGAATCAGAAGCTGGACTATATATCAACAAAGTCATTCAGCGGGAAATGGGCAAGAAGCGACATGGCTCAGTTAGTGGAACACCCAACAGCAGGGCAAATGGTGCTGGTGCTGGTGGCCGCTCAGACTCTGTGACAACAAATCACAACGTTAGTGGAAGGTCAAATATGTCTGAAAATTATAATCAGGTATCAAATCCTAACAACAATGTAAACGATTTTATGAACAGTTTACCTGATCCTTCAGATGCTCCAACAATTGAAGCACAGGAGCAAGCATATATGCAACGAGTGAGGATGATCTTGATGCGCGGAGGATTGAATGTTCCTCGCGGTCCAAGTGTGGCATTATCAAAAAATTTGAATGACGGTGGGGAGGAAAGCAGCATATAAAACAGTTAACTTTTACCGAGAAAATTAGTGGTTCTTACGACCTTTCTTAAATACTAGTTGAAGCGTATGATGATGATGATAGTTGAGCACTTTATTAAATTAGTTGTTTTATGCTAATCTGATGATCTTATTATTGTGAACAAACAATTTCTGTAATTCAATATTATTCAATACGTCTGTACTATATACATACTTCGTTTATTTTAACACAAATAATGTCATCATTTTAAATTTTTATTGTACCCTTACCCGATACATCAAAAGCAAACAAACAGAGGTTAGTTTTGAATTACGGTTTTATGTGCGTGCTACTTTATCTTGCATGTGTACTACTGTATCATTATGGCCACCAAAGTTCTCCATTACCACACCACCATTTACCTAAGTCTGTTGTTTCATTTTATGCATTATTATTTTAAAATAAAAATCCAGCACGCTGTACACAAATATACCAATTTCTTAATATTGTAATATTTAATTATCAATATAACATTAGTTTGATTAATTAGCTCATTTTGCTGACTTATCGTTTTATTACTTTTTTTGTACATCTCACAAATTACTCATTTTTAATTTGGTTATAGCGTATATTATTTAATTAATAATTTTAACTGTTTAATTTTGGCATTAGCTACTAGCGTTCGGAGGAATGATTTAACACTTATGATCATGATTTTCAACTTATCAATTATTTGTTTATTATTGTCAATAATTTTAATTTATAAGTTTTATTAGGTTTTCGATTTTGTGCCAAGCTTTTTACATGTTCTCTCTCACACATTCACGTTCTTCTTCCATGTTTCCCAGTAAAATTAAATACGATAATAAAAAAGTAAGCTCATCACGCAGAATTTCGATTCACATGTAACGTAAATTTATTTAACACGCAATCTCGATGTAAAACAATACCTATTGTATACTGTAATTTTGCATTTATGTATGTAAAATGTAATTTAGAAAACTTTACTATATTGCATTTATTTAATAATTGGAATTACCACTGCTATTTGAATCGTTTAATGTAATCAGAATCACAAAAACGTAAATCATTTTTGAAATCTCTGACCTCCAAAAATGTACTTATCCAAGAATAGGTATAAACATAATATCCTTGTCTTATATGATAACGCACTACTGTCTAAAACATTATCGTTGATTATATTATATCATCAATATAATCTTATGTTGTAATATATTAAATGTCAATAAAATCATTAATACCGATTCCTAAAAAAAATATTTAAAATAAAATATTCCATCGAAATTGTAACTGACAAGTTTAAAAAAAAGTTATTGAACAATGGATTATCGTGATAAGTACTGTACTAAGGAAATTATTATGGCGTGGAAATTTTTTGAACCTGTGAGTATGTTTTTCATAAGGAATTCATTGAAATAAAATATAAAAAAGTATGATAACACGAATATTAAAATCTGTTGATGAGTCTTGTATTATTATTGATCAATTTATTTACCTATTACTAGTACCATAAATAGATAAATAATGTCATTATACTCTGCCCTTATCGATGAGGAACACCGGCACTATATGCACAACAGGTATGTAGTATAGTAACTGCAGCCAATTACGGTAATTGGTAATGAGTGAGCTAATTAACAGAAAGAAGAGTTTCAATTTGCATGCCCACTTTTAAACATGAACAAAGGACAAACGGAGTCTGGGGCATGATACAGCTTCATTGAACATACAAGTGTCGTATGGGAACATTGAGTAAACTTCAATGCGGCATTCATATGCTTTGACAAGTTTGTACATAGAATCAGATGCGGACACTGAAAGCACGTGTTCTTATGTTTACCATCATCATATTTCAGTGCACTAACTGACGTCCGTTATTAAAGTATTTATATTTACTTAATCATAAATCCGTTTGAAACTGGAGGAATAATGAAAGCTAGCTAGACTACTTGGTTGATCTCTGTTATACGCATTTAAACCCAGGTTTCAGGTAAGAAATAATAAGTTGCAGTCTTGCTTGTAGAGTTTAAAACTGTGCTTAAAAATAATAATAATTGTACTGTTTTATTTGTTAATCTTTCTGTGGCAATTGCTCTTGTTAGGTTTGGTTCTGCTGACTGACTATAGCCAACATGGAGGGTGACGACGTTTTCTCAAAAAAGAAGCCCCATCGTGCGCGTCAGTCTGGAAATAAAGCAGAGAAAAAGAAGAATAAAGATAAACCAAATCTGGACAATGTTGACCCTAGAATTTAAATGATCTGTGATCTGTTTTATTAGTTGTCGTGCACAAAATCATACAGTCTCATAAAATAATAAAATAAAAATCAAATGTTAACTTTCAGGTGCATGGATTTCCACAGATTATGGGCGTTTTAACGCACTTGGACGTATTTAAAAACAAAACGCAATTAAAGAAAACAAAGAAAACCTTAAAGCATCGGTTTTGGACTGAAGTTTATCCTGGCTCCAAACTCTTCTATTTATCAGGCTACTACCCAAACACGGATTCTTATCCAAAAAATGAAGTTCATAATTTATCGCGATTTGTATCAGTGATGAAATTTCGTCCCACACAGTGGAGATCGGAACATTCTCACGTTTTGGTAGACCGAATGGAGGATTTAACCTCATTAGAATCTGTACGTGTTAATCCAAAAGTGGACAGAACCATCAGTGTATACGGTTTTGTTCATGGGACCTTTTTGAAGTCTCACGTGTCGGTGCACATTCCAGGTATGAAATTAAAGCATGATAACATTACAATAATAATTAATATCTTATTCAGACGTTTAACTGAAGATATAAGATTGTCACTGTGTATTATTATGGCTTCAAAGGTTTGGGAGATTATACGCCTCAAGCAATTACATCGCTCCCTGACCCATGCCCTTTACCCATGAAAGAAAGGAACTTCAAGAGATCGTTAAATGAAAAGGAGAAAGTAATATATGCACCTTTTTGTGGCGTGGGCGGAATAGTATATGACCAGGATGCGGTATATATAGATCTAGGCGGAAGTCACAGTCACAGGAAGAACAAGGGCGAAAACGGAGAAGAGACTGAGCAGAATTCATCTTCATTTGTTAATGAACTGAGAGAGCTTACCACTACTCTAGATGAAAAAATCGGGTCGGCAGGGCTGAAAATTTTCAGCGAATCTGCAGAAATAAAACCATCGGATATGAATGAAGATAGTGAGGAGGAACGTAATGACGATGACGATGAAGACAATGAAACGACGCCTATCAAAACGAGAAACTTTACGGCGATACAAGAGGAGGACGGTCGAATAAGGCGAAGGGTTATTTTTGATAATGAAAAGCGAGCAATGGATGACGTCACTGAAGAAATGCAGGCTGAACTGGAAAATCTCAAGGCTTCATTGCAAAGGGATGACAGCATCAATGGAAAGGAAATACATAGTGATAGCGAAGAAGATGAAGAAGACAGTGATGATGACGAGCAAAGTGAGAGTGATGATGATGATGAGGAGGAGATACACAAAAAAGAACCTAAAGTCTCACCTAGCCGGCCACACAAAAGAACCTCATCTAATGCTGTGAAAATACAGGAAGCAAATCCCAAAATAATTCAATGTACTAAGTCCAATAAACGAAGCGATTCCCGGAATAAAGCAGAAAGTACAGGTGTTCAGTACGACCAGTCTTCATCTGATAGCGAAAGTGATTTAGATGATGAAGATAAAATGAATGCAGCAGATGATGACATTAAGGAAGAAGTTTTGAGTGAAGAAGATGAAGATGCACAACAACAAAATAATGAGGATTTTGATAAAATGTCAGACGATGATATTAAAGAAGATGGATCAAGTGATGAAATGGGAGAAGAATCTGCGGGCAAGCAAGACCAAGAGGAGCACGATGATTCGGATGAAGGTGTGGGAAGCAATAACGAAAGCGACGATTATGCTGATCTTGCTACAATAAGTGTGCAAAAAAAGAATGATAGCCCCACGAAAGAAGCTAGAATTGCAAAAGCCGAATCAGCTTTCTATTCACGGTTTAGGAGCCGTTCTCTACAGAAAATGATTTATGACCCAGCAGAAGACTACTTGAATGTTTCCTCTCGAGCAGATTTTGATAATGCTAATGTTGCCGTTCGGGAAGACCCTGGCTCGATGGAGTCAGAACAAATGAAAGATCTTTTTATTGGTGGTGATTATGCCGATACTGCGAAAGATATTTTAGATGCTGATGATGAAATAGATGATGATGATTTTGGGGATTTTGAGATACTTGATGAGGAAGGACCAGGAAAATCCGCAATTATTGAAAAGAAACCAAAAAATGAAACTGAACGTAATGAGTTAAAGAAAAAGCTCAAAGACAAATTCGACATGGAGTATGACGATGGGAAAGATGGTTCAAACTTTTATCAAGAATGGAAAAATGTAATGGAGGAGCAGTCTAAGGTAAGCATTCACTTAAAATTTTCGCATTATAGGTGTTCATTAATAAATGCGTAGCGCATAGGTATAGATGTATGTGTATGGTATGGTATTACACATTTGGTTTTTTTGCTCTTTTATATCAGAATAATCGACAATTTTTCGAAGAGATTGATGATCCAAAACTTCTCCAAGACCTGCGAGGTTTTTGTCCTGGAACATACGTCAGAATAGAAGTTGGAGGTATACCATGTGAATTTGTTACCAAATTTGAGCCCCAGACACGCTGTCCTCTGATTGTAGGTTCGTTAGACTCTGCCAACCAGGAAACCTTGGCTGTAGTTCAAGCCCGAGTAAAGAAGCATAGATGGCATCCAAAAATCTTAAAGTCAAAAGATCCCGTAATTATGTCCATTGGATGGCGTCGTTTCCAAACAATCGCTCTTTACTCTGTTCATGACCATAATATGAGAAACAGAATGATCAAGTATACTCCCGAGCATCTTCACTGTATAGCAAATTTTTATGGTCCGATGACTCCACAAGGAACTGGCATATTAGGTATAGCGCCTGATGGATTTGATGGCTTTCGGATTACAATGACTGGAACAATTTTGGATATGGACAAGAGTGCTGAACTTGTGAAGAAGTTGAAGTTGATAGGAACGCCCACACAAGTTTTTAAAAAATCTGCCTTTGTTCACGGAATGTTCAACTCACGACTTGAAGTAGCCAAATTTGTGGGTGCAAAACTTAAAACAGTTTCAGGAATACGAGGTGTCATCAAAAGACCACTTCAGGCGCCGCCTGGAGCTTTTCGAGCTACATTCGAAGACAAAATTTTAATGAGTGGTAAGTTACAGAACTTGTAATACGTGCTGCAAAGTACAAATTGTCACATTGATTTTGACTTGACCAATTTTCTGTTATCTGTTTTTTTTCAGATATTGCTTTTTGTAGGACATGGGTAACGGTAGAGGTCCCCAAGTTTTTCTTAAATATAGCAAACCACGTTGATGAAAAGCCCAGATTGATGAAAACACTTGGGCAACTAAAACGAGAGCGAGGCATTCAAATGGAGGCAAATTCAGACAACCTGTACACAAATGTCGAGAGAGAAAAACGTGTTTTCAAGCCTCTCAAAGTCCCCAAAAGTTTGCAAGCTAAACTCCCATACAAAGAGAAGCCTAAAGTAATAGCTAAAGAGAATGCACCGAAACGAATTGCTGTCATTAAGGAACCACATGAGCGCAAGGTAATCATGTTTATGGGATGAAAAAGTGTCTTTGCTTATTACTGAATTGAAGATGTTTATAATTTTCTCTTTTAAATTTAGATGACCAAATTTTTAAGCACACTAAGATCGCGCTTAAGTGAAAAGGAGCAGAGGGAAAAAGATGACAAATCAAAAAAGCACGTGGAACGATCCAAGAAACTTCAAAAGGCCGAAGAGCAAATGACACGTCGACAAAAGGAGCTTCGAAAAAAAGTTTTTAAAACTTTAGAAAAAATGAATAAGGGAAAAGGTACAGCCTCTTCTGATGGGAGTAATGGAAAAGGCAAATTTAATGGCAAACGAAGAAAAAAATAAATTTGTAGTTTAGTTTGGTAGATATATTTATCTTTTAGGTGACACTTTTTGTTTAATAACAATATTTTATTTACATGTAACGGGACCTAAACTGATATTGATCAATATTAATTTGAATGTTCAGGCTTCGTTTATTTTGATGGTAATAAATTTTTTCCATGATAATAATAATAAACTTCGGATGGCATTCATTTCTCAATTCTTACTTCAAATAGATGCGCATTCATACTTCATTTGTCGACGGGTTTTTACTTTTGAGGCATCTCTACATCTTTTGCTTTGAGCTCACGCGTGTAAGTGTCCATCCATTCTAGAAATTTAATGAAAATTATGAAAAAAATAACCAATTGGCATTATAATATCATAATATTTTAAGTATTTTAATCATAATATAAGTGTCTAAACTTACTGTCGCAAATTCTATCCCGAATTTGATCCATTGGCGTGGGGGAAGCAGACGAATTGTCCTTCTGCTGACGAGATTCAATCGTGGTAAACGCTAGATCATTTCGTAAATCCTCGAAATTTTTCCTCGCGAATAGATAGTTGTTCCAATTGCATCCCATCATGACCACTTTGTCTCTGCACCGACCACAAACTGGTAACTCTACTTTGGATAAGCTCTTCAGGTCGGAAGCATCCCGATGAATTTGCAAGCTCAAGAATAAATTTTGGCGAATGGATTCTTCTAGGCCATCACAGGATAACAATGGAGTGGCTTTTGCTTCACAAAATGTACAACTAGGTTGCTGTTCCACAGTACCCTTCTTTTGAAGATCATCATTTCCACCAGAATGAGCTGGAGATGCCATGATGGACAAAGGATGCGGACGGTGCACTATCCATTGGATAGTATCCAATAATACAAAATGAGAAGGGCTATGATTAATACCAATAAATTAAAACTCATTGTTGTACATCAATTATCCAATGAAAAATAATATATATGAAATATCCTCATTTTTTCAATTCAGATTTTTTATTTTTATTTTTATAATATGATACAGTGGTTTTTTCAGGTTTTAAAACTACCTAAATATAAGTCAGATAAACTTACCAAATTCAAGCTAAAAACTGCCAAGACTTGTAGCTTCGTAATCGTAATAAGGTCACTTACACGAATAACAAGCTTTCACCGCAAAGTTGAAAGTGACATATAAAAGTCCACTTCCAGAACTCAAACAACTATATTTAGTTATATTTTGTTTAGAGTACAAGGAAATTTTATTCAAATTTTACGATACATAAATGAAAAGTAAACTTTATTTGAACAGAATATTAAAAAATATTAGATTTGAAGAAAACTTGACGTGTGACTTTTCCCTTCCTTGCAAAATTACAAAGCGAAATTCACATGATCTAGAGCTATACGAGAATTTTACATAAAATATTATGTCGACCGTTAAGTGTCACTAAATTACACAAACCAGACCAGTGACAAAAATGGCACTTTCTTTTTTCCACATTCCACGAGAAAAGAAAGTTCATTGATAAAATGATAAAACATTGTCTCATCTTAAGATAAGTCATTCCGCCAAAGCGATGACCATCATCTAATCATGTTAGATTAGATTAGAGAGGAATCTCTAAATCATCAGTACTACTTCCATGGGAAGTGGGAAGTGCTGGAGAAAGTGGTGAAAGTTTAAAAGAAAAGTGGCATGGCATGTGTGCATGTTTCAGGTAATTTTACGCATACCAAGCATCAACATCAGATTAAATTTTTTACCGTGCAACCACTGTTAATTAAAAAACTATGTGCACTTTTTAATTCAAACATCCACGGAAAAATTATTTTCACCAAGCAATAAAAATATTTTTTTCCTAATTCTAATTACCTATATTGATTCGCATTTCACAGAGCAGTGCAGTAAGCCAGTGAGAGAGAACAGCCAATGGTCAATTGGAAAATAAACTCGAATTTTTAATATTTTTTTAATGGTGACAACTGGCAGGCAACCCACTTCCCTGTGATATGAAAAGTAAAAGTAAATATTGATTTTTAGAGGAATGGTTATGAAAATTCTATGATTTAATAAAATCAGTCGGAAATAATTAAATGGATAATCATTGTCTACATTATCTGGAAATTTACACCGCATGCACTCTTACTTCGTTTTTATTGTGCAATTTTATTTTAACTCGGACATGTGTGCATTAGATTTATACAATATTTAATAGTTTATAAATTATGAACTAATTTTGCTCGTTTACTAACTCAACACTGCCTGCACTGGCTGACAACAACGTGCGATCTCTCTGTGTAAATTGTTGTACTACAACCTCTATATAAATAGTTGATTAACAACTCAGTGCAGCGTTGGGTTTTACTAAAATCGATTTCAAAATATGAACTTGTTTAACTGCACAGAAGCGTGCAGCAAACTGTAAACGTTGCATTTGATTTTTGCATATACGCATTTGTAGTACAAATTTTGTACCATACCATACCATACCATAGTATACGATCAATGATCGTCGATCATCTATCTCATCATATCATTATCGTATAATTATAATATATGTAAATGTACAAACGCCAACAAACGCTGATGGCGTATCATGAATATGAACATCCTGAACAAACGCCTACGCTGCGCTGATCCCCTTGCATTTGCAAACACACTTCTTCAAAAATGAGGGTGCAAAGATTTGTTCAATGTATGTAGGTATTTGGTGTATTTACAAAAAAGATATAAGTTTGAAGTTATATCAATAAGCGCAAAGTTATATTATTGTTGTGTAGTTCTTTGTATTTACATAAATTCTGTTTTCTGTTGGCATATGGTTGAGTGTTTTTATTAGTGTTGTTTTCTTTTGTTTTAGTCATCATATTAATAACTTCGCGTCATTTAAGTGCTATAATGTTGAATGGTAGAGGTGGTTAATATTTAATATGCAAGTTCGTATAATAATGTATAAAAATAAATATGAAATTCATAATTTTTATTAAATGATGATATGAATGATTTAGGTAAAAGGCAGTGCGTGCGTTTTGTTTTTTAATTACTTGTGTATGTATTACAATATTTGTTTTATTTTTTATGTACTATAATAGTATAGTTTAGTATAGTATATAGTACAGTACATAATATAACACAAACAGCAACCGCACTGTACTATAATTAGGTTTAAAACATCAATAACAGGTAGAAATTAGAATTACATTTATCAATTTGTTTTATTGTACTCATCGTTTTCTCGAATGAACGGTGGGAAGAAGTGATGTCCTGTGACTACACATACGTTCAGCAGCCAAAGGTATGCACTGCCGTCAATTTAAAATCATGTTGATAATGAAAATACCAAAGTACATTCACTTTTCCGATAAAATGCGTATTTTTTTGTTAAGTAAGTTATATTATACCTAGTTGTATGTACCTAGTACCTATGTAGGTAAATATACATACCTACATATAATATCCATCCCATTGTATTTTGCATTCAATAAAGGTAAATACTCCTCCTTTGTTCTTAGTTCTTGCGTCTCCTCAAATTTTGTTTTCTGCTGACCCAATCTACACGTTGTTTTTATATTGTCAAACAATTTCAACGTTTATCATCTTAGGTAAAATATGTAGGTAAATTTAAGGTTTTTTTTGTAAGTGAAGTGAGTAAAAAGGTACCTGTTTCCCCACTCAATTTGTACCTAACTTGTATGCATCCGTAATACGCAATATTATGCGTGTAGTGCCAACTTAACACACCTCTCGTTCTCGTTTGTTTCAGTTGAAAAGTGTCGTGGGTGGGGAGTCAGCAGCAGACGGTCTTTGTCTCCTCAAGAGCACTTTCGGATATTATTCCTGGTATGATTTTTTTTCACTAATCTTCAACAAATGATTCGCAGAATTGTTGGTGCTTCCCATATGTATATTGCAAAAAAAAAAATATATCTGTGGAATCACTGGCATGCAAAAATACAAAATTATACATGTATGCATGATGAAATGAATGATGATATGTAACAAAAATTTACCGGTCACGTTTTCAATAAAAGTTATCTTAATTCTTCAATCATGATTCATGGCGACAATATGGTTTTTCAAATGTGACGCATTTAAGTCAAGACGCCTCCCTATCAATTAACAGTGCGTCCATGTCAGTATGTATTTCAGTGTGTGATGATTTGATGATAATGATCAACGCTAAAACCTAAACTGAGCGAGTCGAGTGTGGATTGTGGATTCACTGTTGGTTGCTAGTTTGCAATGCAATGTACCCCGAATCAGCTCATTAATATCAGATAAGCATAGAATTTTCTCATATAGAACACATCAAACAGGCAAGAAGCAAACTACCTAGATTTAAACAAATAGTCATGCTTTTGTATTAAAAAAATAGTAATGTAGTGCTAAAATGCTGTGCTATTATGAACTATGGACTAGGTCCACAGCACAGACTATGTGCCACAAAGGGGCAATCACAAAAAGCAAGTAAAATAGTAAATCATCATATAATCATCTACAAGCAGCTCTTCACTCTTGTGCACTTGTAGTATGGCAAAAAAGCGCAAGCTATGCTTTTTTACTTATTGTTGTGGGACAAAATGAAACGTCTCGATTTTAATAAAACACACATAACATACATATTTACATACATAAAAAATAAAACTACCTAAATATAGGCAGGTATAGTATACTTCATAGTTTTTTATTGATACAGAATAGATACAAATATGATATACCTATCTGAATATAAACTATAAAATTACATATTATTTTACACTGTTCGCATGCTCTTTTAT